>VYZX01010478.1:9124-30877 GCA_013401335.1 Brachypteracias leptosomus
ATTTAAAAAGTCACACTGTAATACTATGTGATAATGTAATGACAAGATAAAATGTCAGAAAAAAGTATAAAGTACTATATATAAACAGTGAGGGGAGGCTGAAAGCTATGTACTCAAGAAATACCTCAGAATTGGAGTCAGATAGCTTTACAAAAATTTTATAGACAACTCCGCATTTTAAGTTTTTATATTCTACATGCAAAGTTACACTTAACTAAGGCTACCTGTATAAGGGCAAAGTCTTCCTTTAGCAAAGATCATTTAATTCATAATTGCTCATCTAATCAACTTTTCTCAATCTCAAAACAGACCATCATAAGAGGGGACAAAATGCTAAAAGCCAAGCTAAAGGTGTCTGCTACGACCATTCACATCATCACCAGGAACAGGTTGACAGATACAGGTGATCTTTTAATGCAGGAGAACGTGGACAGTATTCTCTATATCAAGATAAAAAGAGGCACATAAGGAATAATCATTGCATTCAACAATTCTATAACTACTTCTCAAAACAAAACGTTTTAAGCAGGAAGCGGAGTGCCCACAGGGGTTATTGTAATTCCAGGTGATGAGCACGTTTGGAAAATAAAGTAGTTTTTCTTGAAAGGTGAAATCTTGTTTTACCCACAAAAAGTGATAAAAATAGAAATATGGATTATTTTAAAGTAGAATACTGACTGACATATTTCAAAATTGGTGTCAATCACTTTTGTGAATTGATTACGAACCGAGTTACTTAGAAGTAGACTCATTTCCTCTCTTTGCAAAGAATGCACTGACTATGGGCAAAATTAGATACTTATGGTGTACTTGTAATGTTGCCAGAATACAAACTTCCATCTGGGTTACAGAAGTCACAGGCAGTACACAAAATACCGTTTTGCTTTTTCAGTTTTCAATGACAGAGGATCCATTTTAATTGTATAAAAGAATTTTATAATCTTTACTACAGAAAGCTTCACTTTAAAAATACAAATACGTAAAATACGATGCTCCTCTGAAGAGCAAAACTCAATTTGTTGTAGTATCTTAAACAACAATAATTATCTGCTTTGTCAAAGGTGTTGTAGGATCAGCTGGTGTTGGCACACTTCAGAGACTACACACATTGACGTTCATGTGGAGGAAATTGCTTTCTGCATGCTATAAGAAGCTGTGTTTCATGTAAAAGCTGTGGACAAAGCTGCTCTTTTGTTGACATGCTTGTTATGTGTATTAGGATGCCAGATAGGTTACTCAGAACTTTTATTCTGTTCTCCATGCAGAAATTCCAAGCCTTGCACATTTTTTTAGCTCTTCATAAACCATACAGTTAACGACATGACAAGTTAAAATGGACGGGAAATTGTTACACATTGTGAGATGAAGAGAAATACAGACTTTGACAGACTGAGCAGGCAACGTGAAAGGATATAAAGATATAGACACTTACATATCCGTCATCACAAGGGCTCATAGAGTAATATCCCTTTACAGGCAAACAGGCACACAGTAAAATAAAGAAGATTAAAAAAAAAATAAGTTAACAGAAATTAATCACAGAGAAATGCACAGTTCTAAAAAAAACAACAAATCAAAATTAGCTAAAAATTAACAGACTATTAGCTTTGAAAAGGAAAGTATAAGCACCTTCTCCAGGTTCACATACTTGTATGTTTTAGAACCAAAATCAGTGTCTCTTTTGTGATCTATTTACATTACAAGGTCTCCTTTCAATATTTGGCAAACAAATATTCTACACATTACTCCATTTTAACTGTCAGTTAGAATAGCTACATACCAAGCACAGACACTTATGTGAGTATATGACTTCTATTGTTCACTACACTGATGCAGCTAAAGAGAGATACAAGCGAACATGGTATTGATCAGACAACCTCAGCTTCTGAGAAACCAGCTGCAAATATTCTCCATATTTGCTTTGATTGGAGTTTCTCACCAGCAAATAATGAAAGCTGAGAGAGACAGTTTAAGGTGTTTCAGCAATGTTATCAATTCCTCATCCCAAAAGGCTCCAAGGATAAATCAAGAAAAAGTCTCTAGAAAGAAATTTAAGATTTAGTTACTAAAATAAGAAACAGTGATAATTAGTGGTTTGAGAGTTTAGTACAAAATATACCATGTTCCCTTTAATTAGACTGAAATACTTAACTTAGAACAGCTTTGTATCTAAAAAGAACAGTCTTAACTCAAAAGTACACACTTCAACACAATGAAATAAGACCAGTATTAATTATTCTTCTGGTCTTTTTGTGCAAACCTGCCAATACTTACTTTACGGGACATATTTGTGCAGACAGACAAGCACATAAACACTGTATTTAGCAGGTTTCTCTTTAACAGACATATACAGCCTTATGCAGAAGGTATAAGAAACTTGCCACTCTTCACTGTGAGCAGAAAATAAAGTTCTTTCTGTTCTTTAACTAATTTTAAAAATCTGACATTATTCTTTTTATTGCCACCACACTCAGGATCCCCTGATGTGAATGAGTATTTTAACCTTCACGGTGCAATACACACATACAGTTTCTGGCAAAGACATTTTAAGACAAAAGAAAATATCAAGAGAGACCAATAGGTGAGCTAAACAAACCAGGAGATAACCTGTATCGTGATGAGAGGACATTTCAACACACGCATGACCTGAGCCAGTGAACATGCACAAAGACATCAAGACAAAGACGACATTGAAGGAAATTTTTAAAGGAAACCACAAAAGGTTAGACCTGATGGCCTTTCAAGGTCCCTTCTATCTCGACCATGCTATTATTTGAGGACAAAACAGGAAAAGTCTGTGGCAACCCCTACTGATGGGGGTAAGGGACACCTTACCTTTAGAGATGAGGAATTTATGCAAACAAAAAAACCTGCCCAAGCTGCTGCAGGCAGTTGTATCACCTGCAGCAACTTGTGAATAAGGCATTATATACGTTATCAGCAGACAAAGAAAGAACTTCTCTTTGCTTACACAAAGAGGTAGGTTTGTTTCTTCTTTACCCTATATATGTGGTAACATATAAGAATCATCCCGTGGACAGGGATAGAGAAGACTGATACAGTTTATTTTAAGAAAAGCTTGCTTAGGGTAGATGCTGCTTGCTGCAATGTGCATGTTATTTTTAAATGAGAGTGTACATCCACATAATGCTTGGTGAATCCACTCTGAATGGTTCACACTAATAATAATAAAAAAACCCAAAACCAAAAACCTTCTGTTACCCTGTCTCCTAGGTTTCATGTGGTCTCCTGATGCAGAAAACTCCCAAGTAAGAAACAGAACACCTGTCACTAACTATTGCTGCTTGATGGCATGTTCACATTTGCAATAAAAAGCATGTTTGAAGAAAAAAAGCACAGAGCACAAGGAAAAAAAAAGAGCTCAAGCTAGTCTTTACAGCTATCCCAGAAAATGAAAAAAAATTCCTCCTTGTTTACAGTTTGCAAATGACAGCTTCACTTTACAGAAGAGATGGTGCTTTTGTCCAGCGACAGAATGAAAAAAGAAAAAAAGGTATTTTTCCACAGCTTCAAGAGTTGTACCAAGAGAGACCTAAAGCTTGCAAGGGACATTAATTCACCTAATTGTAGCTACAGGTAAATATAACCAGACTGAATAGCAGTAAAAACATAGTGGGCATTTATTTTATTCCTTGACACTGGAGCAATACATGCAAGCAACTGTCCAGCTTTGTAGTCACAGTAGTTAATGCTCATCTTGCCTACTGAGAGAAACTGTGCATCTGAAGCAGCAGTTCCTGTTTTCCCTTTAATCCTACATTTAGAGATTCTTGCTACATTATCCCTAATCCAAGAAACTCCAGGAAGGTGTAATGTCTTACTTGAATCAGAAAATCTATTTGTGGGTTTAAGATTTGAGCCTGTGCTACTTCCAATAGGGAGTGAATGTACAAGGCTTCAGTGAGAAAAAGCCAGAATTCTCTTGGCTTCATGATGTGTATTACACTCAAAATTGCAGGCCTCAAAAAACTATAACCCATGCTTCTTCCCCATCAGACAAAACATTGTTAGAAAGAAAGGAAGAAAAATTTTTTAAAAAGTAAAACTTCAGTTACCTCAAGAGTATTAAGGGTATAAGGGACTATGAGAGATCACCGTACTTAAAACTACTCTTTTCAGATTTACCATTGCCCACAGCAGTTCCCTGTCCAAATGAACATTAGAAAGTTAGGAATCTGGCTAAATCTATAAATGAACGTGTCCTTAGCCTGTCAGACCCGGTGCTCTGACCTCCTATTCTTAGATTCAGACCTTCTGCTCTGACAATCCTCTCAGGTTTCTTATCTCCCAATTCAGGAGCACATATGTCAAATGACATGATAGAAGATGGTGACAACATTCAACTGCAGCTACAAAAAAAGCCTTATGGTAAAACAGAGTTTGAGAGAAGCCTTGGAAACATCTCCCAACTGTAATGCAGTAGTGTGGTCTCTCTCCCACTATGTGCAGCAGATGCATCCTGTTAATGGATTGTAGATCAGGCTCACAAGCTGACCCAGGAGGTCACAGAGCTGGCAAGAGGCATGAAGTTGCTCTGCAAAAGAACGAGATCCAAGCCAGCTTACTGGAGAGCACAAAGGAACAGCCAGCACCAGAAGCCCTTAAGTAAGATTCATGGGTATGATTACATTGGGAAAATCTTTTGGTTAAGAAATGTCATTGCCTCAGGTCTTAAAGCCAGTTTGGTAAGAAAGATTAGTTCTGGGATTTGCCTTCCCAACACGGATTTCTTCCAGTATCAAAGGACAGGTCTTTCACAGGGGGCAAACCAGGAAGCTGATGTTTGTATAGTAACAGCACACATTAGTCAGGGATACATGCTACCTTTACTGTAATTTCAAAGCCTGAGACCTCAAGGCTTTATATTACACAATACTACTTTCCTGACATTAAAAATTGAGTACAGAGTACAATGCACTGGGAACAGAATCAAGTTTGCATACAAATAATGCTACCAAGGATATAATCCAAGGCATACTCTTTAATTTCCTTGGGAAATACTGGATTTTTCTTACAGCACTGGTACAGTCCTCCTTTCCAGTATAACCTAAAACTGCAAGTGTAGCATAGCTCATTTAACAAAATATATTGTAGAGCTCAAGTACACATCCCAGAGAATTATGCAGCTTTAGCATTTTCTGCTCTCAGAACCTGGATTGTCCCCAGAGTTGGGCCAGTATAGCTGAGTGAACTAGAACTGAACTGGAAAGAGAACCTCCTCTTTCCAAACGATGTAATGCACGTCCACTCATCCCCCAAGTAAAAGCGGTAGAAATTTATGCTTCATGTCTGTACAACAAAAAAGTAAATTAACAGAATTCCAGCATGGTAGGGGTTGGAAAGGACCTCTGGAGATCATCTAGTCCAACCCCCCTGCCAGAGCAGGTTCACCTAGGGAGGCTGCACAGGAACACATCCAGGTGGGTTTGAAATATTTCCAGAGGAGACTCCCACAACCTCTCTGGGCAGCCTGTCCCAGTCCTTCGTCACCCTCACAGGAAAGAAATTTTTCCTTGTATTCAGATGGAACCACCTGTGTTCCAGCTCGTGCCTGTTGCCCCTTGCCCTGTTGCTGGGCACCACTGAAAAGAGACTGGCCCCATCCTCTTGACACCTGCCCATTAGATATTTATAAGCATTGATTAAGATCCCCTCACGGCCTTCTCTTCTCCAGGCTGAACAGCCTCAGGTCTTTCAACCTTCCCTTGTAAGAAATATGTTCCAGTCCTCTCATCTTCTTCATAGCCCTCTGTTGGATTCTCTCTAGTGGTTCCTTGTCTCTCTTGAGCTGAGGAGCCCAGAACATCTCCTCATCTATTTAAAGATATCGATCTGCCAAAACTAATTTATTTAAGGGTTTGGTACTGAGATCACTGATGTTAGTGAGATAGGGTCAAATCTCGACTACTCAAGGCAAAGTGGGGGAAAAATCCAACAAACCATCATATTTAATACCAGCCAAAACTCTTCAGAAGTTGATTTTTTTTTTTTATACTTCTCACTTATCTTGCCCACACAATGACCTAATGGTAGGGATGAACAAAGGAGCTGCCCCTCTGTTAGTCTCTTCCCTCTGCAATTATACAGGTGACTGCCCCTTACAGCAAAGTTTTGTGAAATGGAGTAGCTGGAAAGACCACACTCTAGTGTCTGTAATTAGTTATGAGCAAAAAGCGAAGGGACCTTCCAACACAAATCCAGCACAGATGCTGCAGCCTCATGCCACTACTCAGTCTGGGTCAGGATGCCTCCAGCTTTCTTCCAAAGCTTATGCAAAAACCTGAAACCACTTAAGGATAGAACAATAACATCTAAGTGTATAACAATGAGGTATTTGGAATCCTTGAAGAAAAAGTAATGGGATGCCTCAGTGGCCTAGTGGCAAACAGTCAAAATTTGTTTTTTAGTCCATCTCATCTGACTTCCTGGATCAAAAGAGTCAGGGAGTGGTTAGAAGTATTTTGGGATGATGAGGAGGGAGTCTCATTTTTCTTCTCAGAAGATGGGCTACATATATTGTTTCTTCTTACACTTATTTGTGTTTCTGTGTTATTAATGTATAAAATTAGAACTCTCTACATGGGAAATAAACAAGAAAATATGATCAATCAAGTGTGGACAAAAGGATAAAATGAAGAAACTTGGTTATGACACAGTGAAGGTCTGCAAGTGAAGACTGTGATTAGCTCTCCAAAACTTGGCCAATGCCTCAGACAGTCTGAGTGTGTGCGTCTACTTATAGAAACATCAAATTTCAACCACAGTAGCTACTATAACCTCACTGTCAAGGAGTGACCTAAACCAGTCAAGAAACCCTTAATCTAAACAGTCT
This sequence comes from Brachypteracias leptosomus, assembly GCA_013401335.1. NCBI lineage: Eukaryota > Metazoa > Chordata > Aves > Coraciiformes > Brachypteraciidae > Brachypteracias > Brachypteracias leptosomus. The sequence continues at coordinate 15,978 of VYZX01010478.1, forward strand.
CAGTGCTAGAGTTGTCCTGGTCCTTCACTAGAGAACTTTGCTGGCACAGCAACTCCCTCAAATAGTGTGGGTAAAGGAGCCCTAAGTCACACAGAAATAGTTATGCTAGTAAAGCCTAGTATGAAAATAGATATAACTGTGCCAGAACACTGCTTTACTCAGCTTAACCTGGCTAAATTGGGACAGAAGGGAGGCAAAAATTTACTTCTAGAGGGAAGAAAATCCACCACCACCAAACCCTCTTTCTCTGACCTATCTATGTAGCTGGAGACTGTGCTAAAGTGGCCACAATGGCATAAATTTAGTGGCAAAGGTACTTCCAGAGCAGAAATGCTTTTAGAGAAGCAGGATTGAAAAAACATGATGCGTTAAGATCAACAATCATTTCACAGTTGAGCATTTTTTAGTAGAAGGAAAATGAGTAAGTACTGGCTGCAAGAAGTTTTGAGCCTGATCTGTCCTGGAGGAGCAGCCAAGCATCAACCACTCCTCGTAAATGGTGACTGTTTGTCTACCTTGCCCTTAAAAACCTCCAGTGACAGAGACTCTGGCTGAAGTGCTGTGCTTATACACTGCTGCTTACCCACTTCTTCAATGATCACTTATTGTTCTTAAAACTTACAAGTTTTTTCTTTCATGCATAAGGAAACTGATGACTATATCTAAAGACTACAGGGTTCAAAGACAGGTGCTTATGCTAAAATAGCACATGTGCTAGGGGTACAGAAAGACATATGCAGTCTAGCAGCAATCTGCTCAGCTTTAACCAGTGTGGACACAGCTTCAGCCACTCTGCGCACTCTGCAGAGCTGATAAAAAAAACAAATCAGCACCTTGTGTAAGGATGACACTCTTCCCTCTGCCGCCTTCCCAAAAGGGTTCAAGAGATCAGAGGATCAACTTATGATCAAAAGAAAAAGACATAGTAAGAGTGAAACTCTGGGCAATGGAGCATCCTGAAAGCATAGGAGAAAAAGAGAAGCCTTGATGCAAGCAGAGAGCAGAAGAGACAGAGGAGGACACGTGGCTGTACAGAATGGATGACCCTGGGACAGGGAGCTGGGCAACACACATAACCCCAACATCAGATGGCAAATATGCAGAAGGCTACTGGGGTACAGAAAACATTAACTTGGAAAGTCATTGGCAGGGAAAGAGGGAAGATCCCTGAAAATATGTGCTTAGAAGAAAGATGGAGGGAGGGAGTGTACATTATGGGGTGGGAGATTGCATAACCATACACCATGGACAGGGTGTAAACCTGAGGAGAGAGGAGTTACAGACAGACCCTAATGTTGAGGTAGGAGACAGAGATCCTGATTCCTTCCTGAAATCCTGGGATATGCAGCCTGCAAAAGCTGCTAAGAGTGCACTTTTAAATATGTGACAAGTCAGAGAAAGAAGTTCTGGCCATTAACAGGGAAGTGAGGGCATTTAAAACAGCTCTAAGAGCAATGGGGAATAATATTTATCTCTGAAAATATTAGCACGTAGAAAAGAAAAGGGAACATTTTTATTATCTTCTCAACTTTCTGTAACAGATTTTCAAGAGAAACAAGATGTACCCATAGCATCATTGTTATTAAAACCTTGGCTGGAACAAGGAGCAAGAATCTTATTTTCTTCTGCTTTTCCTTTGACACTTCACAAAGCTCTCCTGCTACAAAGGTAAGTATACACGAATGCCTGCCACACCAAAAACAACAAGCACAGTTCATGACTTCGGCTTGTCTTTGTAAAGTAGTGGCACATAATATTTTAATAGTAAAACGTTTTAATGCAGATTTAATGTTAACACTTATTTGAAAAGTTTAAACAAGCTAGGTATTAGAAAAGGTCGTACCACTGAACAGCTCTTAAACTATTGTTAGGTCATTTAAAATTTCACACCCTCAGCCACTGTTTCACAGACACTAGAAACTACCCTAAATTGGTTCTGCTGCTGAAAAAAAAATGCTCCTTCTCCATTTAGGCAGAGGAGATTGAGCAGAACACTAATGGGTGCAAGGAGCTACGTATACTGCAGCCATCTGAAAAGGAACAAGAGGCTGGTGAAGTGGGAAGAAAAAAAACCTAGGGATCCAGAGCTACCTATCAATACAATCAAAGATCCTTAGATACGGAGTTAAAGTCCATCATGTAACTCAACAATGTGGCTTAGGCTTAGGTGTTATCATCTAACTGCCCATATATCAGCTAGCTCTTACAAAAAAGGGAAGTCCACATTTACCCCTCTTTTCCCATTTGTTCTCATGATCCCGTGTGATGCTTCTCCTTAGCTGGCTAAGCCAATTCACTCTTGGGTTATAGGAGCATCACTGGCAGCAGAAAGGACCAGAGCATGTGTTCAGAGCTGAGCAAACAACACCCCCCACCTTTCACCCCCCCACCCCTTTAGCTAAATTAAACTGGCAAAGATGTGCTATCAAACCACACTCAGGACATTAGCTTTAGGGGAGTGGAGGGCTGGGGGGTGTGTGTTTGTTTTTTAAACATTCATTTAGCATTTTAACAGATACACACCTTACTGTTATGATAACAAAATTAATCATACTGATGCAGCACAACCACGCCACTCACCAGCATTTGAGATCAACCAAGCCGTACGTATTCACATGCTCTTCTACACTGTTTGGTCTTTACTATCTCACATTCATTTTCAATATACAGCTTAAGTGGCATTGTCTTTTGAGATAGTTACTGTAAAAAACCCAAACGTTCATACTTACAGTTCCAGGCCTTGTGAAGTCGATACTATGTGCTACACTTTGTCTCATCTGATCACTAAACAAGCGAAAACAAACACTTTGAAGATACTCTGGTGTGATCTAAAAATTAGGAAACAAAGAGAGAAGAGGATTATTTCAAAGTTACACTTTCTACCAGACAAGTGTTTTTATACTAAAAGTTGTTTGTTTTGGTTTTTAAGAGGGTAAGAAATAACACACCTGAGACCACCAATACAAGCACAAGGTTTATACTGCACCTACAGTTCTGTTCAGAAATTAAGAAAACTGTAAACTCCCTTATCTGGGAATAGTTAGACTATTCACAGGACTAACACTAAACACTTTCAGAAAACCAGAATTTGTTACACCTATGTTTGCATACATATTTTCCTCAAAAGAGAATTTGTCCAACAGTAAGTATGCACCAGTTTTATTCTTTAGACTCAGGCAATGACATGCTGAAGTGTTGTGTAGCTAAAGAGCAGAACTTGCACAACTGTCTTGTACAGCAGAGAGAATAAACATGAATTACACAGCACAGCACTTTGTGTTTCAATGTAGAACACCTCAGTGGGTTTAGTTTTGGGGGTTTGGTAAATCTGCACCACAATAGAACTGCTTAATTTCAGAACACTTATTATCTACCCCAGAACAGAGGTGGGAGGACTGAGATTACAGAAACATGAATGGGGACACTTCTGATATTCTCAGACCTACAGGGAAACAACAAAACCCTTCAAATTCAGAATGTTGTAACTTCTACTTGAATTTACTCAGTATCACTCCACGGGATTCAGAAGTGACCGAAATCATGATTAATAACGAAAGAGCCCCCTCAGCTGGACACACTGGGAAGGATCAAAAGACTGCCCAACACGAGGCTTACAAAGGAAATTAAACACGCATCTGCACCAAATGATAACCAGCTCCTGGATCCTCCAAGGTAAGAGAATACCACCTTGGAGAACACTGAAGTGTGAAATGGGAGGCAGCAAACGTCTGACTGTGTGTTTCTTACTGTTAGCGAAGCTCATTTGAGCAGACACCTTTCCTAATGCGCTCTAAAGCAAAATCCACACCCATGGGGAACTTCTCCCCTGCAGTGATGATGTGAGCAGAGCAGACAGTGATCCCAGATACAGAGTAACAAACCACAAGATGTTCACACTGATGACAGGAGGAAGGTACATGCTGACTTTTCAGCAGGCAGCTGACTCCTTGGTCATTCTCCCTGCTAACAATTCACAGATCCTTTAAAAGCATCTAGAGGCCACTAACATCTGGCATAAGTATAATCTCCAGGTTATACAGAAGTTATAGTACAGAGGCATGCTGGCAAAGAAGATGGCACAAAAGATGAAGCACAAAATCATCTCTGTATAAGAAACACCCAAAAGGAAGTTGTATCTCCTCCAACCACATCCACGTGGCCTGTTTCACACAGTGAATGCCTCATTCACTCCTACTGCAGTTCCCTCTACCAATTAAATTAACAAGTTCAGCTTAGCAGAACAGCAAGCAGAGCTTTTCCTCATCAAAATTTTGGATGAGAAGATTGTTTCCACCACAGTGTAACTTAAAACAGACCTAGCAGCAGTTTTAAATATAAAACAACTGATGGGCTGGATTGCAGTCAGTAATCACAGAAATGCCCTCTTATCATCGCTGATGCCAAAGCTCAAAAGGGGACTCTCAGAAGAGATCTGTGATAGTTTCTTCAAGATTTCTGAGCCAGCACAATTCAATCCATCTTCTGCACCACCGTTATCCTAGTACACAAGGGCAATGGAAGAATCTCTCATCCAAAGTGCTGCAATTCATTAGTGAAGAGACACAGCACTTACAGAAAGGCTCATAACTACATAACTTAATTCACATTTTAGTAGCATTCTCTTCATTTTCTGGAGGCTGAGGAAGCAGGTACAAATCTGAATCATCTCTCACCATCTTGCCATTGACTGTGGCCTCCAAGGAATCCACCAGCTCTGCAGTGATTCCAATGAGATTATGGTAATCTGCCTGCATTTTGTTAAATCGTTTCAGGTAGGCCATGGTTCTGTGCTCGGATTCCACCAACTGCTGATGAAGATGTTGCAACATTTCTGTCAAGAGAATAACAAAAAAGAAATAACATCACCTTTTCAACCAAAAGGACAAAAGAACCCACATGCATTTTTACAGCTCTGAAGGGACAATTTCAGCTGCTGCTGTGGAATTAATTTTATCCAAGGGGTGGAATGTCACTACAAGGGTAATTCCACACTACTAGTGTGATTTCATCTCACTGCAACAGCTACAAGTATTTATTTTGCCTTAGTTGCCCAAAGAAATAATTGCTTCACAGTTACAGCAGCAATACAACTATTAGACAGTAAAAATCACTGAATACATTTGTGAAGAGGATACTGTTTTAAAGGTCTGTTAATACAAGAAGTTCCAAACATCAAAGACAAAACAAAGCCGTGGGCATTGAATCAAAATATATGACAAAATGCAGCTCAGACTTGGTTAACTCAGCTTGCTACCTGCAGATGAGATTCATGAACCACCTTCTACATTCACTAAAGTAGCAAAAAACATCCTCACACTGGGAAACTGGAAAGGTCAAGCAGCCACTTCAGATATAAAACAACAAAATAGGAGAAGGACAGTACCTAGAGATTCATGCCAGTGTTTGTTAGATTACACCGTGGTTTTCTCCAGTTAATTTATAGAAATAGACCACTGATATTTAGGTTATGTAGTGCTTTATTTTAAAGTAAATACTAAGTCTTGTGTCTTCTAAGGAAAATGATACAATTCACAAAAAAACCCCAAATAAACATACCAACCGAACAAACAACATTCAAGCTACCCAGTTCCTCAACTGCTATTAAAATATTCACTGAATTCTGGAAAGTTGCAGGGAATTCTCTACTTCATTCTTTACTCCTGCACAAAATGTTTCAGGAGATTCGCAGAGAGGTGGTGGAGGCCCCATCCCTGGAGATGTTCAAAGCCAGGCTTGATGGGGCTCTGAGCAACCTGATCTAGTTAGAGACATCCCTGCTGCCTGCAGAGGGGTTGGACTAGATGACCTTGGAAGGTCCCTTCCAACCCAAGGCATTCTATGATTCACTGGTTGATGGTAAGCTATGTTAGTTACTTTTAGTACCCTCAGTTTCTGAAAATAACCTCAATTTTGTCTAAATAAAAGAAGTTACATTCCTGATACATTTTGTTCCTTCAGGTTCAATTACCTCAGAGACAAAAGAAGCAAACCAAGCACCAAGATCTGTATCCTCTGTCCCAGTCTCAGATCTGACCAAATTAGCATTCTACATGCAAGTCAGGCACAGACTCTGGAGCTGTGCACCACAGGGCACATCTTCATGACTGGACAGAGCTATGAAGGGAGGCACAATAATTCTATTGTTACCACTGGTGTTCCTGTATTTTGTTAGAACATTATGTTTTCAGTTAGTTTGCTGAGAAGCCAGCATTGCTCTAGTGTTGTGAAAATGGCATCATGTCTACCTGCAAACAGACTAAATATTTACCATAGGACTTTCTGTTAAACAATGGGCAGGAATCAGCTTGACTACAGTTTCAGACAGAAGTAGGATTTCTTTTCCCAGATCTAAAATTTTGGGGAGTTAGAGCATTCCAAACAGCACAATAAGACACCATTTAGGTACGAAAGACCCAAAGGGAAGAAAAAGTAAGTAGCTGAGATGCAAGATCGGAAACTAGAAAAACTAGTTCCTGTTTCTGGTTTTGAACAGACTTTGCCCACAGTCTTTGAGGAAACCATTATCCTCTCTCATGATTCACTATCTCTTTCCATAAAGATGCAGACCACACATTTCTGTAATATAGAAGCATTGGAAAACATCACTGATATAAGTAGAAATCTTTGGGATCTTCATTTGGAGACTTCTAAGCAGCACAGTTTCCCCACTCTGTGTTTAAAAACCAGCTCAGCATGTAGTGCCTGGCAGCAACAATAAACAAGCTCTGCAGAATTCAGGTGTACTTATTAAAAAACTGTCCCTTGCATTTGCTCCCCTGCTCTCTGAACTCCAGCAGGAACCTCTGCTGTCCCATGGCAGCTGGCATAGGGGTGGTAGTCTTCAGCAGAAGGAAAAACTGGGAGTGCAAGTGCTGTATTAGCACCACGGCTTATCTGGGAGAGGCTTCACAAGTCGTCTTCTACAACAGCAATCCAGTTATATTGCAGGTAATAATGCACTAACCATGCACAAATATCTGCCAAACAACTTCCGATCCAAACCACTTCAAAAAGCAATAAACATGTGGACATATGAGATACGAAACTGCCAGAAAAATACAACTCAGACAGAACTGTTCATAAAGCTTTCATTACAAATGAAGATCAGTCATTAGACAGTTCTATGAATTCAGATGATGGAAACAGCTTTAAAAACTTGTCATGTCTTAGGGATTTTAGGGTTTCTGAAATAGGCTGCTTTAATTTCATTTGTATTAAAAGTCGTAGATGGCAGAACAGCTTATTTTTATTTCAGAAAATTCAGCAATATGATCTTTTTAATAGGATCTTTTAGAGAAAATGTACATTAACAGACTTTAGCTATATATTGACAGTCTTAAAGCATGTAATACAGAGAAGGTACATTTTCTTACTTCTAATCTATATTTTTTCAAATTCTACAAGTTAAAAACAGACAGTTTTTTTACTGTCACAGCCTCCTCCTAAGAATGGCTGCTTTCTCAGAACCATTCATGAATCACAGCATTCTGTACATGCAGGATTTGTGACAGACATCTGATATCAAAGTGCAAATCAAGCCACCCTTATGATATTTATCTTACACTTTTTAGGAGGGAGCCAAAACCAACGTGAAATAATAGAAGCTGTGACAAGCCACAGATCCTGTTCAAATGCAGCAAAATGCACTTGAACAAAAAAACCCCAACAAACACTAGAACAGCTCCTGGTAACATTAAAGAATCTTGCTGAGAGCACGAAACTATTTACAATTCTTTAAGCTGTTACAACCATCTCAATTGCAATCAATATTCATCAACTTAAGCATTAGAAGAGTTAAGAGATCTTCCAAAGACAACCCAAATTATTCTTCCTTGGTAATAATCATTCAACTTTGATTTTATTCTTATTCCACAGCCATTACTGCTAACCTGCTATCACAGCTTTAACATGATACAGCTCCAAACCAATATTTTTCTAAGCTAATAAAGATTCTGAGAGAAACCACTGCACAAAACTTGTCACTCTTCAGCACTTCATTCCTTTGCCTAGATGAGCAAATTGGAACACGTTTTGATTTAACTGTGATACAACACATTTGATTCAGAAATTTCCAGTGGATGTATCTAAAGTGTGACTTTCACTCAGAGGAAAGTTGGAAGCACCAAGTCATGAGATTAAACCTACTCATAATTTGCTTGCTTTTCATAGCCCAGTGGAGAAAATTTCCAGTGATGAAAATCCATCTTCCAACTAGTTAGCAGGAAAAACTACATAGCCAAAACTCAATGGAGCTCGTGAACTTGGCAATTAAGAAACAAGGTCCAATTTACCACTTGCCTGTTAAATTAATTAGAAACACTGGTCTTCACCGAGAAAAGGGGGTCAAAGAGCAATCACAAAGTCTTGACATATCTTGCATTTTTTATATCACTATCTTCTCACACATAAGTAGTTTTACTAAAAAAGGAAATGTATTTCGTGGGAGTTTCTCTTACTGAGAGAGCAGGGAGCTTTCATCACTGGCATGTGGCTGAGCCCTGTGCTGCCCCATTCCCCCCTTGCATTCCTGCCATATCCCCATAACCAGTTAACAGCATCTGTTCAGACAGATCATGGAGCTACCACCCCAGTTAAAAATTAATATTTAGTTGCTTGTTTAAAACGTTAGATCACTGCCATCTGAGTCAGGATTGGGGAAAAGGAAAGAGTGCCTTTTAGAGACAGTTCACATTTATGTCACCTTGTGGCAGTGATCAAACTGCACCTGGAACAGGAATCCAGGAGCAATGCAACACATTTGGCTTCTATCTTTCCCTCTCCCAGACACAACTCCCAACACTGACAAATGCTTTCTACATACAATGAGCTTATGGCACGGGTGGCAGCTCTGAACCTAATACCAACCAGAACCATTATTCATATGTAGAGGAGAAGAGGGGAAAGTAAAGGACGGAGAACTAACCTCCTGGTTTAGGAAGATACAGCATACAATAAAGCTTGTGACTCTGCCAAATGAAGATGCTGGCATTAGGTATCATCCAAACTACTGCATGTTCCTACCAGTATTCTTGCCTGCTCTCTCATGTATGTAATTGTCAAGCCTTTTTATTGTGTTGACTCCAGTTCTTATGAGCAGCCAGGGAATTACACAAATGGACGTAATTCCACAATAAGTTTTTCTGAGAGATTGGTTGTTATCCTTTACAACTCACCTACACCTCGAACATGCTTCCTGAACTTGTGCTTGCTCTCTCGTTCCTTATCTCTGATTTCAGTCCACCCTCACACACTTTGCTAGAAACACTGACTCCAGCCAGGTTGAGTTCCAGTGTACAATGCAGCGGAGCTCTGAGCAGAGGAGCTGCAGGTCCCAGGAGCTGCTGTCAGACCCCAGGGCTCCTTAGGTGACACCAAAACCTTGCTTAGGAGAGGCAGTAGTTGCTTTGTCTCCTCCTTCTTGCTTACCTCATTTACATAAAAAATACTTTTCATATTCTAACTGACACATTTCCACATTAATCAGTTCAGACTATACCAAATCTTGACAGACAGGTAGGTCACACTTCCCCAGGTCACACTTCATCTTCTATTGTGCAGCAGCCTGACATACTTCCCCCACTCTCCCTTCTCCAAAATGGAGAAAGAGTGGCTGTGAACTCATCCACAGTTGTGCAATGAGGCAGTGAAGGGAACAGTAGCTGAACACACTTCCAAATACTTCAATTCCCTTTGTTCCTGTTAGCACAGAGGATCCACAGAAGGTCTGAAGCTCGCTGTGCTAGGTGCCAAGCATTCTGCAATTCTCTTCCCAGCCAAACTGAAAACACGTGGCAGAGAGGGAAGTTCAGCACAACTGCCACACAGGTGGCTTTCAAAGGCATATAGGTATTAAAGGTTTTTAGGAAATGGGTAAAAAGCCAGACTGTAGCAGGTTAATCAGGCAAGGTAAACACACTAAACTCTCCAAGACACCCTCAAGGGCATATGCACCATCTCACCCAAACTTGAAGTGCTTCAGTATGTCCAAGTAATGACTGGCAGCTCTTTACAACAGGCTGCTTTCAGTCATACTGCTCCATGTTCGTGTGCTGCCTATTAGTCATCTTTGCGTTTCTCCTTGACTGATAAGGTAAACATTCTCCAGCAGTGAGTGGGTACTGTGGATCCCATGTGATCTGAGCAGCATGCTGCAAAAATAAACTCTCAGATCCAAAACTTTCATGCAAGAGAGACCTCAAATAACCTTTATGAAAAATCCAAACCCCTAAGGCACATAACAGATCTACAAATTAAGGCTGACCTGCATGGATTCAATACCACGACAGTCCCTGTACTTGTACAAAGCACAGATCCTGCCAAAAAAAAAAAATAAAATAATTAGGCCCAAAATAATTCAGGCCCAATCATGTAGTTATTTCTTTTTAATCAAGAGTATGGAGTTATTGCCTTCAGGAAAGTCCACAACATGGAAAAAGAGTAACCTCTGGAAAATAAAAATCATTATTCAATGAAAGTCTAATGCCACACAAAACAACAAAGAAAACACCTGGAACTCACACTGGGAGAGGAGACTTTCTCCTTAATTCAGTATACAAATAGTAAATCCTCAGTGTAAAACTACAGACTAAAATAACTCAAGGGGAAAAGCCATTTTAGGAACCCAGCTGGGCTCATACAAATCCCTACTGAGAAAAGTGAACACAGAAAGTCAAGTGAAAAAATGAATTCAAGGTAGTTGGGAATCCAAGTTCTGTTTCTTGAACTAATTTTTAAAAGGCACATATTACAAGTGCCATTGGCATCTAATGGAATTTAGTACTTAAATTTTTTTAAGGGCCCCAAGTCACTTACACACTGAAGTGTGTATGAACAACCTACCTAAAAATGCAACACATCAACTTAAATTAACATATTCTTATCCCCATGATACCAACATGTACTATTTTAGGAGTTCAAACAGGATGAGTAAATAAGAACAAAGATCAACTTTGTCTAAGATCATCAGACAGCAGAATAACTGAATGACATTTGAAATCTGGAAGTCAGAGATAGGCATAAGCAGCCATGGGAAAGGAATCTGAGGAAACTTACTCCATTATAACTCCATTATAACAGACAGCTGGTATGCACGTTGTACAGAGCTCTCCACTTGTTTTTATCATATTTCAGGACAAAACAGACTTAAAATCCAAATCCTCCTACAAGGCCCTCTCCTGTTTCTAGCGCATGCCTGTGCTCAACCCTACCAACCTTGAGCAGTCCAGCAATAACTATCACCAAGAGAGAGGTCTGAATTTTGAAGGACTTTTTGCTGTTTTCCCCATCATTGCAGGCGTACTTTCCACTACTGTTACAGACCCTAACAATCTTACATAATATCCTTACCACATCTCAGCATTTACCTTTGTTGCTCTGTCCATTCTCCTTCTGTTGTACAAGTAGGAGGTGTGTCAGGAAAATATGCATCCTTTCAGTATGGGCTTGTTCCAGAGACACAGAATGAGAAATTCAATCAACTGGCAAACCCAATCAAACCAAATATTGCTACTCTCCCAGGCTACAGCCAACGTCTGATGCTTCACAGGAGGGCAAGACTAAATGAATCAATAATAAATGCACAAAAATCTCACAAGTGCACAATGTACAATGTTGCATGGAGATTTGAGACTTTTTGCTAACCACTAAAGATACTAGATCCAGCCCTCAAATATAGGATATGGTAACTCCAGTCTAAATGTATTAATACCAAAATCAAATGTCAAACTGCTGGTTTTACATAAAATCAACATACAAATATGCAAGTGTTTTAGGGCAAGCAATAGTTTATATCCAAGAAATATTCAGGGCTCAGTTAGGATCCAGTTCATTTCTCCATAAAGAGGAATAGGCAGAGAGAAAATTTTCTTTAACTGTCCTACACCAGATTCCCACAGAAACATCCGTAACATGGGAGTGAAGCAGCGTTTTGGTCCCTGCTCCCCATCCTGGCAAATGGGCAGGAATGGAATAGAACAAATATGATTTCCAGCTCATTGTTCAATACCACCATGGCAATATGCTGCTTTAGAATAAAGTAAGATATAGAAGGAAAAGGACTTCCTACTTCTCCTGTTTAAAAAAAAAAAAGAAAGAAAAAAAATCCAGAAGCAAAGACTCCAGTTCAGTTCTCTCTACTTTAAGCTTAACTGACTAAAAATGGAGAAGACAATTTGTCATATAGCTAGTTAGTCTGCAAATTAGGCCTGAAAACACAGTTTAAACAATATTGTTAAAAAACCAATAGTCTAAAGCACAAGTCATTTAGTAAAATAATAATTTCTGGAACCCTTAAAAGCCCTGGAAAACCTTCAGCTAGTCCCTGAAATGGCTGATTGAAAAGACTGACAGCTTTACAAATGCTAAGAAAGAAGTCAGGTCAGGTTGGTGCCTTCAGGTATCCTGTGCTTTATACACGGAGGCAAAAAATGATCATATGATAAATATACAGGTTCATATCCATCTATACACTGTCTTTACATAATTTTTTCAAAAGGTTTTTTTAATGTGAAATATAGAAAATGTTTCCTATCATAAACACATCGAATTGCAACATTACTGCAATTCTGTAATAAATCTTAGCAGCACATACTTCCAATAAATTATACTGCCTCTTTATAGTAATTCTAATATCTTCAGACTATTTTCTCAAAAGGATACAAATAAAGTGAGAAGCCGAGGAGTCTGTCTGGCTTTGAGAGTCAGAGACAGGAAATCTTCCAATCTTGTCCTTAAATCCAATGTCCAAGAATCCTTGAAAAGAAAAACAATGACAGTTATTCACCAAATATGTGCACTCTCATGCTGAAAGTACTGTTTGGATCACAGCAACCTTCCCCTAGAAAACAAGGCAGCCAGAGGGAAATTGAAAAAAATTTCCCCTCACTGTTACTGAAGTGAATGTGTTTGCTAGTTAACATAAAAACGTACAGAAGTTAAAAGAGTTCAGTATCATTCCTAGACAAGAGTTACAAAGACATGATATAACTTTATTTCAAGTGTAAAACTACCACATAGTGTTGGTGCCTTGTATGCCCATTCAACAACTGCTCCTAAATTAGAAGTACATTTAAAATATAAGCAACTTGAGAAAAAGATTAAAAGATTAATATTATTTAAAATTTATTACGTGAATAATTTTTCATTGCTCAGTTTCCAAAAAGCAATCACTGTAGTCATCTTTCACTCCTAACAAGATCTGGGAATTGTAAATTTGGTCAATAACTATTGCAAGTGTCATGAGAAAGCATCAGTGATCAGGGTAAAACATTTCTAAACTGAGGATTCAGAGAAAAACAGCTCATGTATGAAAAATAGACCAACGTCTCAGCCATTAACTGGAATGCTGTCTTCTGCCTGACAGTGTCTCATAAGCACAAGAAAATAATAGTTAGGGAAAAAAGCCAAACTACACCTAAGAATTCACCAAATACTTGTTTCTTCTATTTCATCAAATCTTCAGTTAAGCTAGTTTCTGCTTGACAAAAAGCTAGCCAACAGATGAAAAAGTAGTATCTTCTGACACTTGTTGAAGTAGCAGGAGTTTCCTAAATTTACTGCTGTATATGTTGCAAGCTGTTCTTGCAGCTCGGCTGTGCCCTGATTTCCCCATGCAGGAGAGCTGGCAGAATTTACATGCTGTATTTACCAACTCAGTATCCAGACATTGGTGCACCACAGCACACTGTATATTACCAAAGGGACCATGTCTCCTACAGAGAGGAGTGTATATTATTTTTCAAGATGTATTACACAAACAGACAGGAACTCCAGCTATATAAAGCATCAGACGCCTGAGAAAAAAAAAAAAAATGCTGTAAGAACACTGCTGAGCAGACCAGTGACTCACTGCTGTGCCTCCTCAAACGTAAACCAGTCTGTATTTCAACACTAGCATGGAATAAGCTGTACAATTCCCACAGAAAATATGAGTGACTGCAGACTAAGAGCTTGGCCACTGGGTTACTATGAATAAACCTGAGGATCTCATCTTAGGTAACACATTAAAAAAAAAAAAAAGCTGCTAAGGACAATTAAAAAGAAGTAGTCAGATGGCATCTCTGAGGTCAAGTAGTACATTCCATTATTTATAGCTAGTCCCAAAGGAAAATAGCAGTATGCCTTTTTTTGGTGTTAAACTGGAGCTGGTACAGCCAAAGTCAGTCCTAGGGCAAGTACCACTTCAGTTTTGATTTGATATCAAAAAGTGTAGCAACATTGCAGGCTGAAGATACCTCCTCCCACCACAATAACTGTCCTGAGCTGCTTAGGTAAGTCAGCACAACTGTCCATGTGGCAGGATGGTAAAGCACTTCAAGCATATAACCCTGAGAAATATTATACATATTGTACAAATTTATGTACGTGCTTGTGTACATGGGAGCTGCATACACGCACATTCACAGGCAATAAAGCAACCCGCTCATGATCCAGCCCAAGTGCAACCACATAACCAGCCATTCCCAGCACAACCAAGAAGTTAAGGTGCAGTTTTGCACCACAGGAACAAGTCATCAGCAGGTGAGATGGTGGCTGTACCTTCCCCACAGGTATTACCACACCAGGACTTTGCAACATCAAACCACAGCTCTGGACAACACCTCCTAACTCTCTACCTGCACGGTGCCCAGAAAGAATAAATGTAGGAGTGTTCTATTACCCCTTCACTAGAATAGAATCACTAGAATAACTGTAGATCATCATCACATTGAATGTGCACCTGCAAATGAGATTATTTTGAAGTCCAAGCACGCTAACGTTTGCACTCTCTTCTCACCTTCCACGTGCAAGCCTAAGAACTGGATTCTGAAACAGCCATTCAAAGGCAAAGGCTGAAACATATTTCATAAAAACATTAACCAGGAAAAATGCCTGTGGCAAGAGTCATCAAACCACTAAGCACA
>VYZX01010478.1:30950-91445 GCA_013401335.1 Brachypteracias leptosomus
CATGTCTTAGAACACAGACAACACTGACTCATTTTCTGTTGCAGAAGGATTACTTGTAAACTTGACTTTCTCTTTTCCACATTAATGAAACTGCTTCAGTCTCCTTATGTCCAGCTACCACGTTTTATATATGGCAGTGGGCTTGGGCAACCGCCACAAAACCAGTAAGTGGACTTAACTACTATATATTGATTCCCAAAGGCATGGGTATTTCAGGGTTGTGTGGAAAGGAAGGAGAAAAGCTGGCCTACCATTTAAGACTCAAGTAGACATAAAAATATGTATTTAGGATGCTCTTATGTTATTAATAGTAGTCTGGCAACCCTTCCTTCATCAAACATATGTTCTTATTTGATTGTACAGTTTGTTAAAAGAAGCAGTGAAAGCGATTACCAAACTAAGCATCATTCAATATCTATCACCCCACGAGAAAAATCATAAATACCATCTCTGCAAAACAGATACTTACCTGGAAAAGTTCTTTAAATGAAGGATGTACCATGGGGTTTGGAACAAAAGGCAAAGCATAGAAGGGAAGAAACTCTGTAGTCTGACTCAGTGCAGCTCCTTTTGTTTCCAGGTATGCCTTAAAACGAGAAATCCTTTTCTCAAGTTCAGCTTTGTCCTAGGAAAGAAAGCAGAGAGTACTTATTTAGAAAACTACCACTCTGAATACACTGTAAAGCCGGCAAATACAGAGGCTTAAATACATTAATATGAAGTTTGAAATCCCAGAATACTTGTTATCTAAAAAGCAACATTTATTCAACTCCAGAGCATTGTATCTTGTTTTCACCACTCAAAAAAGAATTTAAACCTGTCATCCAGATGCAACAGGAGAGGGACAATTGCATTTGAATGTAAATTATTCCTGCCCACTTCAGGCTAGATTTTCAAAGCAAAGTGCCATTTCCATACTCAGGGCAGAAAGGAAACACCTACTTTAGACATGCTTTATTTCAGTAATAAGTGCAGAACCATAAAATCCACTCCCACAGCACCAGGAAGAGGAGCTGGCACACAGAATAGGGCAAAAGCTCCTCAGATGCTGGAAAACACACTGCCTGCATCAAATACTCCAGTAGCAGCTAATAGATGTGAGGCAGGAGCTACTAAGTCCTGGCTGATCTGCCTGACTCCAGGCTACTCAAGTGTCTCTTCATCACAGGAGTCCCACGTAACAGATATTTTAATTTATGACACCTTGGAATTATAGTTTTCAATATGATATATTGAACTGGTCAAGATTGAGCTTTCCCACTTTATCAGAATGTTTATATTTCAACCTGCAGTTTCAGTCCAAACTGGAAGCAAAAAAACTTATTTTAAGAGTCTTCTATAGACTACAATGAGAGGTGTGAAAGTTATCAGCATGCTGAGATTTTTCAAGGTAAAATACTTCAGGAGCTCCAAGATAAGGACACCTCCAACTTCCATCTCTGTGCTTCACAATGCAAGGGGTTGACTTCAGCTAAAATACAGACTGAAGCCAAAAAACTGGATACATGTTCTGGGAATTTTCCTTATTAAACATCCCATTCTCATCCAAGCTACAGACAAATAAAAATTAAGTAAAACAAAAGCAATTTGAAGTTTGAACTAAACTTACAGGCTTTCCCACAGAGTGTTTTAAGAGGTAGGTGGCAAAGTGTATGTGAAGATAGAACTCCAGCTTCTGAGCAACTGTTTCATTGTCCCGGAATGAAGATGAAATGTGCTCCTCCCAGAGTTGGAAGAAAACTTTCTGCTCACCATTTTCAAATGCTGTAAGCAGATCTTTCTGCAAAGGGAAAGAGCTTTCAGTGAAAAACCAAACGCACAAGAGTTACATTTTTTTCAACAGTAAGTTGGTTGATGAAGAATTCAAGAGCCATCTGAATACTTTGAATGAAAAGTTTTATCCAAAATCGCTCACCATTCACTGACCACCTAAATATTCTTTCTTTACCTTTCTTTAATATTTTTGAGAGCCTGGACCAACCATCAATACAAGAAGTAAAGCCCAAATTTTCAAGCATGTTGATCTGGGGATCCACCTTTACCACAAGGGAAAAATACATGCCTAGGGTGTGTGAAAATCAGCCTTACCAAAGCATGGCAAGGTAAAAAACAAAAATAGCATGAACCAAAAAAAAAAAAAAAAAAACCAAACTTGAAGGCTTCTGCACTGAAAGGAGACTCCTAGCAGACTTCTTCAACTCATCAAGAAACTGTTCAGACAGTTCCAGTAATCTCACTGCTGTAATAATTCACACAGTGGTTAGTGCCCTTTAATTGTTTTTTGTATTACCCCAAGTAAGTGTAAATGATACATTACCTGAACAGGCAAATCTTTTGAGTCTCTTGAGGAAACACCTGCTGCCTTAGGTAGTGTCTTCCCTTTTATTTTACATTCCTTTGTAAATACTTTCACTGTTTCTTCAAATTCAGCAAAATCCAAATACTACAAGACAAAATCATAGATGAATAATATTTTTTTTAGATTACTAATGCTTTAATGACTGACCCATGAATAGCCAAAGTCCTTTAAAGTTTCTCTGTAGCAGAGTTCAAAAATACCAAAGACTGCACAGTAACAAAGCAAGAACTGGTACCTCACACAGTAGAAAAAGACTGTTTCTCAACTAAATTTCCTCCTGCATTCTAGAGAGTAGCACTGGCAACCAAGCACATCCTCTCTGAAAGAATGATGCTCCTCGATTTAGCCAGTAATTTCATTCAATCAGAAAAAGAACTAAAATCCATTAATGCTATTATTTGGTTGAATAAAAAAAGTAAATAAATTCCTTGCAAATAATGTTCTCAAAGGGCAGAATTCTTAATTGTGACTCTTGTCCTCATAGTAGCAGACAGCTCAAATTCCAAGCCAGTTCACTCGCCTGAAGCTGTGCAAGCCAAATTAACGACCAACTAATCAAGCACTGCTCTTCTGAGAGAGAACAATGCACAGTCACTACATTATACACAACATCCCCTCCTTCCCCCACCTCAGGAGACTGAAGTTATTGGTTGCTGAGGCAAGACATCACATTTCATTTTGCAAACTGGATCTGGATCCCAAACATTGCCACAGAGAACAAGAATTGTTTACTTTCTTCGCTGTTAACATAAGCAGTAGTATAGTAATGATTAAGTACTTAAACTTCTTTTTCTGAGGTTTCTTAAACCCTGCAATAGGTTGGGTCACACAAGCACACAAGGCAGGGGGGTTAGGTGGTTGGTTTGGTGTTCACCTAGGGCCCTAAACTAGGCTACCAACATAGTGTCAATCAGAGGAATGTGACAGTAACAAGCAGCAGAGATCAGAGTTTGTGTTTGAAATCAGAAATATCCCATTTTAGCCAATTTTTCCAGAAGGCTGAAGACCAGATTACCATAGATGCACTTGTCCTTGAAAGTTTGTCTCTCATCGTCTTTTTCACAGGACTGTTTCACACTTTAAAACATATTCTGATTACCTTTTATGGGCAATATGGATAGAGGAGTGTCCAGCTGGAAAATCCTGCTTAGGCATTAAACCATGGAGATGAGTTGTCTCAGGACTTCAACCTGGACTCCACCAGCTCTAGGGTTTTTACATGCCTCTGTGAAGTTACATGCATATGGAATGAGGTGGTAGCTAAGCAATGTTTTAAAGATCTCACCATTATCACAGGTTGAACCTGAGCCCCAAAGCTGTGCATGGATCTAATCACCTTAAGTGTTCTTTAATGAAAGCCTCATTTGCAATGAACAATACATAATTCGAGATTGATTCTATGTTTGATTGCTAACATTTACTGGACCTTGAGCCTTCTGAATCTACAGAACATGACAGGAGTCCATATGACTTCAGAGTGTAGCAAACACTTGGCCACATAAATAACCCCAGAGTTTAGACTAGTTACAATGCATGGCTCTGAATACAAGCACAATGAAATTTTGCCTTGCTCATTTCAACCAAAACAAACCCAAAAACAAACCAGTAAAGAGTCAAAAACCAACCTCTCTCACTAGTTCAAGTAACTCGGCTTCATAAGCTAGAATGTCACCCATCACTAAGCGTTACTGCTGCATCTCACCGCTGACAAACCTAGAAAATTGCACAGAAGGGGTGTTAGAATTGTACAGAACTATCAGCAGAATTGTACAGAAATGTAGCAGAATTGTACAGAATTGTCAGCAGAATTGTACAGAACTGTAGCAGGCAGCATCTCTGCTGCCAGACAGCACCTCCACCCAGCACAACCCACCACCCATCTCATCCCCAAACAAACCTTGTGAGGGAAACCTCCCGCCCCTCCTCGTAAGGCACCTTCGCAGGAGTCCCGAGGCCGGTTCTCGCCAGGTCGCGGGGCGCTCACTCCGGCTCCTCACACAGCGGCCCGCGGGTGAGGCCCACCTCCATCCCCCTCCTCGGGGCCGGGGCGCTGCGGCCGCCCTCTCAGGGCTGAGAACACAAGGCCCTAAGCCAACCGGAGCGGAGGGAAGCGAGCAAACCCCGGGAGCCCCCGGCGGCACCGCGGTAAGGCCTACGTGCCCCGCGGCTCCGCCGCCACCGCCTCCCGTCGCCTTGGCAACCGCGGCCTCCCTCCCCGCCGCACGTGATCCCTCTCAGGCCGGGAAGGGTGTGTCACGTGACGAGGGGAGCATTACCCGCCGTTCTGGAGGGCAGCGCCCCCTGGGGCGCGGGGGTGGAACTGCAGCCGGTGCCGTTGGAGGCGAGGAGCCGCTTTTTGCCGCTTCCCGCTTTCTGACGTAACTTGAGGAGAGTTTGGCGTCAAGTTCATTAAAAAAATTATCTACTGTATTAACATACGCTTTCGTAGCCACCTCCTATCCTGGGCAGCCCAGAAGGCATCTAAAGACTGCACACGCTGCCTTCTCCCCGTGCTCATCCATAGTCCTGTGGCTTTCAGATGCTCAATTACATAATTTCTTAGTTACCCCAAATATGGGTTCTTTACCCCGTGTGCAAAGAGCCGATACACACACAGAGCACCAAGATACTGTTCATTTCAATCCCTTTACAGACATGCATGCAAAGGAGGTGGTTCCCCCCCAAACCCAGTGCACGCAGGTTAACATTTGTTACGTATTTATATGTTATCTTAAATAAAAGCTTTATTTTCCTACATTGCTGGGTGGCCAGTACATGTTCACAGCAGTTTTTATTGCTTTCTACACTCTCTCATCTTCATCTAAAGACATAGTATCTTTTTTAATAAGTGTGTTCTGTGAGGAGGGGGCTCACCTGTGAGGTGCATTGGGTGAACTTTGGCAGAAGAGCCCCAGGGCAATGCTAAAATCAGGCGTGAGGTCTCGTGATGAAGGAATTGGTCAGGACCAGTATTTGTTCTGGAAGGGAAGATGAACATTCAACACCTTGTACAATGCCTGCCCTTGCCCTCTTCCCTTGAGCAGGTGCATTGCTAGAGCAAACCCCAGCATCACTCCCAGGGACATCCTCTCCCGCCCAGGCACTCTAGATACCCTCTCCTTTGCCATATCCCTGGATCTATCTGTGTTGAGAATTCCAGATGGTGCAAAAACATCTGGAACACAGCAAAACTGCAGCAGCTCAAAGGGCTGCTATGCTTCCAGGGTTTGCCACTCCATGGCTGTTGAAAGATAAAGACAGGTATGCTCCCTTCTACTTACTTTGAAAAACAGATGCTGTGCTGCAGAGAAATTTTTATAGCCCTGTGGCTTCCTGAAGGATGTTGACAGCCTGAAGTTTGGATCAAAGCTGTTCCTAGAAAACACACTGTAAGTCTTAGAAAGCACTCAGCAGAGCCTAGAAAGAAGCCTGTGATTTCTGGAAAGCAATGGGGAATTGCTGGGAAGTACTTGGAAATTTCCAGTAAGTGCTCTGCAATCCCTGGAAACCAGGGTATTTCTTAGATATTTCTAGAAAAGGCTCTGTTATTTCTAGAAAGGATCTGAACATTCCTAAAAAGTGGAGGGAAAGGCCTAGAAAGTGCTAGAAGAAAAGGGTGTGAAAGCTGCTGGAATTGCTAGGAAGAACGTCAAACTGTTCAGAAAGCACCCTGGAGTTCCAGCCCATGGTCCCTACAGAGATCTCTACAATTCCTAGAATGAACAACAATATTCCTGGAAAGCACAAAGAAATTCCAAGAAAGTAAGAGAAAGATCCTAGAGGCCAGTCTGAATTCCTAGAGAGTTGTGGGAAATTCCTAGAAAGCCCATTGAAATTTCTAGAAAGTACATGAACGTTTTTAGAGAGCAGCAGGGAATCCCTAGGAAGTGAGGGGAAATTTCTGTTGTAAGCATCAGGTTGTGCTCTCATTGCTCACTGATTTGAATACTAAATACCAAAGGTTTATCTTTATAAACAAGCATAAAATGGATATACATGAAACTTCTATACTCAGTAACACAAACAAGAGACATACTCTGCTTATGTAAAGCCACAAGTTTCCTCTTTCTGCTGCATACGCTTTATGGAGATCTCACAATAGCAAACCTTAAGTATTTACGTTGAGTTTTACTGTGCTAAAGTCAATCAGACATTTAGTCCATCCCAGCAGGAGGAAGGACTGTGTCCCTTGGCCATCCCTGAGCATTCGAGGCTCCTTCTTGCTCCACATGGAGCTGTGAACTCCTCCTCCTCCTGTTTGTCACTTGTCCCTCTAACTTTTTAAATGATCACTTCTAGAGAGTGATCCCAAGGTTTTGGAGCAGATCACCTGCAGCTGCCCTCCTTTGTAAAGGCACTTTGTAAAGGCACACTGTCCTCTGTGTTCTCTCTCTCCTGCTTTGCTTTGGCACTGCCCATGGGGAAAGAGAGAGGGATTTAATGCTGATTTTCTCCTTTTTCCATCTTTGGGATGATGTGTATACAGCTGGCTTTCTCCTCTGGGGAGCTGAACAGGACTGACATTCCATCCTATGATTCTGTGACATCATGCTCTGGGCAGGATGGTGGGAAGGGCTGTGTGGGATCTGGGCTTTGCTTGATCATATTTTTTCTTCTTTTTCTCTTCCCATTTTTGCAGAAGTCCCCTTCCAGCAGGCAGGCAAGGCTGCTGTCCACACCCTGCCTTGCACAGATTTTACCATGCTCCTGGGATGCTGTGCTGCTGGCTCTCTTCTTCCTCAGGCCAACCCCAAACTCAGCTACATCCCCCCAGCATAACTTCATCATCTGTTTGCTCTTCTCCATCTTGAATCAGCCAAGGGGGAACACACCCCTGAGAGAGAGCTCAGCAAGCTGCTCCCAACAGGAACTCTCTTCAACTGGCCCTAACAGCAACTCTCTTCCACAGGAACTCTCTTCAAACTGATCAACTCCTTGTTTCTTCTCACAGAGTGGTCGGTTCCTGGTTGATGTATCTCTAGCCTCGCCCACCGCCCCAACCATGATCACCTGGGGGCAGTTGGGGCCTCACACAGGTGGGCCAGGTTCTGCCTCTGGGGCCTTGGGGAACAAAACACACTGGCTGGGTGGTGACACATCCATAGGTCAACTTCAACTCAGGGTCCACAGCCCAGGCCCCAGCACTTCAGGTGCTTGAGCAGAGACACCTTTTCAGGGAGGTGCTGCCCAGAGGTGAACACCCACCCACTGACCAGCACCTGGGGGTAGGTCAGGATGAGGCAAAGCTTGTGCCTCAAGCCTGAAAAGCAGGACCCCACTGCCCTGTGTGTCCAAGGGAGGACATTCATCATCACCTGGGGCACCCCCCCAGCTCCATAGTTCAGGTTTCTCTTGGTGCAGATGTCCTGTGGCTGAGCCACCAACTCTGCCAGCTGCAGGTCCTGGACCAAATCATAATATGTTGCTTGATTAAAAAGCCAGAAAGCTATTCTCTGTGCCCACATGGAAGGTTTTGCAGGAAATGTCTTCTTGCAGTAGTCTTTCCAAGTGGTTGTATTAAAAATAAAAGCAAGCAAGCGAGAGAGGAACATTTTTCAAAGCTTAAACATCCTGTCATTTTCTGAGTCTAACTTCAGCTTTCAGTTGTCAAAAAAGATTTTTGTTTTGGATTTTCAGTGAATAATTTGAAGGAGCATTTAGGCAATAAATGAATAAGAAGTTACTTGAGTTTTTAGTTGGTGACATGTTGGTTGGGTTGGAGCATGGACTGGCTCCTACTGGGACTGGCTTGAGGGGCAGAAGAGTTTGCTTGGACCAAGGTCCTGAGCTTGGGCAGGGCACCTGCCCAACAGTTCAGATGTTGCTCACGTACCAAATCACACAGCAACGCTTCCCCAGGGCCCTCTGCAAGGAAAACCAAGGCAGTGGCATTGCAAAACCTCTCTGCTCTCCCCAGCATCAGGCTACCACAAAGCTGCTCTGTCTCCCTTGGATGGGCCTTGTTCAGCTGCTGCTGCGCTTGAAGTTTCACCTCTCCCCACCTTTCCCCAGGAAAGTGCAACTTGTGCCAGGCTATTTATATGCAGATATTTCTTCAGTAGTTTCCTGTAACCCAAGGAAGACCAGGAGGGGCACAATGGAAACTTTGATTTTGTGCCATGGGATGCATGAAGGAGACAACAGGGTGAACTCAGCTCTCCTCGGGATCCAGAAGTCTCTTGGTCTGCTCAGCACAGAGCAGGGAGGGAGGAGGGACCAGCTGATGGGTCCCCAAACAGCTCTTTTCAGCTCCATCACAAAATGGTGAAGAAAGCTTCCAGGCAAATTTCAACCCAGCATGGAAGGAGCCAGAGCTTCCTTCTTCCAGCAGGACTTTGCAGATGAGGACAGGAACATCCAGGGCTCAGTCTATTGCCCTGCAATGTCAGCCCCCACATCTATCAAGTGTCCACCTGTGGAGGACATGCTGCTTTCTCCAGCCTCCACAAAACCTTCTTGCAACTGCCACCACCCTGGTGTGGGATGGCTAAAGGAGGGAGTCCTCCGGAACTTTCTTTGCTCTTCCATCCCCATAGATCAGCCCATGGTACCTTTCCAGCTGTGGCAGAGATCATCCTTCAGAGATCCCTATAGGGACAGAGTTGCTGACCAGGAGAGACCAAGTGCCTTTGTGGGGCTGAGGGTGCCTCCATGGGGATGACGGCAGCTCAGTGCCCCAGGCCCAAAGCAGGGCCCAGCTGGGCTTTCTGGCATGTGCTCATCTAAGACATGGGTCATTAAGCCCCCAACCAAGGTGAACAGCAATGCATGAGAGGGCTTGGCTTGCAGTAACAGCAAGGCTTTCCAGCCAAAAATGACAGGGGGCTGGGAGGAGGGAAGGGTAGAGATGCTCCATCAAAAAAAAAATAATATGGAAGAAATAGTCTGAGAGACTGGGTGCCCAGAAACAGCAGGACCTTCATCATCAGGAGAAACATCCCCAGTCCCAGTGATGTCCCAGGGAGCCTCAGTGCCTTCATCACATGGGCACAGCTTTGATGCTGCTGCCAGCACAGACTGGTGGCCATCTGTCTCGTGCCACCAACGCAAGGCCAATGGCCACCTGGGGACAAATTGCAAAATCTCTGGGCCCTTAAGAGGAGCAAGCAGCAGGTTTCATCTACAAGTGAGCCCATGAGCTCTGCTGTCCAGGGAAGATGTTTCCAGAAAATTATTTTCAGCTGCTTCTTGTTCATCCCTGAACCCCAGATTTCATGCTTAAGCTAAAAATAAAAAAGATCTGTGAGAAGTTAAAGTAAACAGAGAATTTGCCCAGCCTCATAGGAGCTATCTCAGCTTCTCCTCTGGGAGGGCATGGTGGGGAAGCAAAGTTAATCCATCTTGGTTCTCTTTGACACAGAAAGAAGAAAAACAATTAAATGGGAGAGTCAGCCTAAAGCTGAGAACAAAGACACTACACCAATATTTCAGGTCTTTTTCCTTCACTCTGAAGGGGAAAAAATTGCTTGAAGCTTCATTCCTTGCAGGTTATCTTTGAAGGAACAGTGTCTCCATAACTTAGCTGACAATTAACCTCGTCTGTGCAGCAATTCTTCCCTGGGTCACCAGAGCAGCTATTTATACCTTTGGCCAGGGATGCTGTTGCCACCAAAGGACTGCCCTTCCCCTTGGCCAGCCCTGAGCCAAGGTGGCAGGCAGCGAATCTCAAGAGTGTTCCTTCATGCACCCTGCCATGCTCAGCAGAACCTACTTCACTTGGACCCTTGTGGTATAGACCCTCCACCATCCATTTTCTGCACATGCTTTGCAAACACAAAGAAAATAAACCAGACATACCTGTTGCTTAAGCACACACGTCAGGCAGCAGGGTCCGTCAGATCAAATGCAAGGGTTGGGACATCTGGGGTTAAGGTCTGCAAAGGACTTGGGCAGAAACAGGATTTGCCTCAAGTCAGCTCTCTGCAGTACGTGGGTGATTCCGATTCCCCCATGTGCTGGAAGAGACACCGATGGCCCACAAGTACCTGCACAATATATCTTCTGAGCAAAAAACCAGAGCTTTAGTTGTGCAGCCAATGCCAAGAACTGGAGTACAGACCTCAAAACAAAACTCCAGCCCTGACCTGCTGCCAGCTGGACCACTTGCCCACATATGGAGGGATTTCAGAGGCCAAGTCAAGCCAGTCCTGAGCTGGATCCCAACAGCAGGGCTGGGGCAGCTTCTCCTCACAAGGCAGAGAGCACAGGTCAGCCCAATCCCACCAGTGCCAGAGAAATATGTTGAGCTAGGTGTGCCAGGTTTTCTTCACTGAGGGAGCAAAACCTTGCTCTCATGTGAAGCCACCCAGGGGAAAGATCAGCACCCTTGAGTGAAGACCTTCAAACTAGTCCCATCAGAGGTTGCAAAAGGACCACAAGTCTTGCACAGTCCTGTGATATTTGTGCTCCCCATACCCCTCATCCTGCCACTGCTGAAGGGTTAAGGTGGGCCTGGAGCTGGGCTGAAAACCCAACCCGTCACCAACACCAAGAGCAGCAGGCAGGGGAAGAGCCCAGGGCAGGCTGGGGTCTGGCAAGGGCAAGGGTGAGGGACGCTCCAGCCTCCAGGAAGCAGGGAGATAAATGGCCAATGTCGGCATCATTATCAGTGGCGCCCAACCTTCGTGCTGAATGGCAAGGAGGAAGAGTTTGCCTGGCCTGGAAGGAAGGGAAGAGATAGGGAGGGCGGCACAGCTGTCGTGAGGTGACAAAACCTACTGAGTGCCTGCTGGGCGGAGGGGCAGTGCCAGGGGTCTGTTGGCCCCCTCCTCAAAGACCTCTTACCCTGGGAGCTTTACCTCCAACACCTCCATCCCCGCTTCAGTCCTCAGCACAGTGCCAAGCAGGAGGCTTGTACATAAGTTAACAAGTAAAAAGGGGAGACTGAGGATATGTCCATGGCCTCCTGGAGGGACTCTGTGACCTGTCAGAAGCAGAATGCTTTTGAAGTGATTTATGTCTCACCAGGGTTAAGGGGGATGAGGCCTGTGAGTCAGGAGGGACAGAACACGCTTCCCATCAGCTCAGCCTCTCCCTCTGGCAAACCCAGGAACATTAGGGTCCAATTAGCCCCTGGCAAACACCCCAGGGGTGGGTGGGTCCCTGGGCAGCATCCCCAGACAGGACCAGGAGAGCAGCACTTCCTAAGAAATCAGTCCTAATGAGGCACTGTGGCCAAATGATGTTAATTAAAGCAGCAACAAAGGTCTCCAGGCTCCCACCATGCCTTCTCCAAACTGGAGGTCAGAAAGCCAGCAGTGGCCTCTGTCCCCCAGGCACAGCACTGAGCCAGTTACCGTCAGCCCCATCTGCCTCCAGGAACCCTGGTCATATATCTTAGCATGGGAGCAGGGTCCAGCCCAGGATTTCTTAGAGGATTTCTAAGCACCTTCCCAAGTTATTTCTGGAGGTTCCCTGGCCTTTCCCTGGAATTTTTTCTAGTCTAGGCGTTTTCTGCTGTTTCTCTGGAACATTTCTAGACTCTTCCTAGAGGTTGAACTCTCCTGGGGCTGTTACAGCCTCTTTGCACATTTCTTTGAACAAAGTCACAGCTTGACCCTTTCCCAATTTCCCAAGCAGCACTTTGGCAATTGAGCAAAGCTCAGCAACCAAGCGCTATGCAACACCTCAGGTGGGCACAGAGCTGCAGCCTGACTAGTAAACTGAAGAAATATATAGAGAGTAGAAAAAGAAAAAAAGCATATATGGGATCATTCTATAGTAAGACACATTGTTTTGCACTGCAAAGTCTCAAAAACACTCTGTAGAAGGACCCCTTGTCCTATCTGGCGTCTTTGAAGCAGTGCACCCTGAGCGAGTCCAGCCTGAACTAGTGGCACATCTCACCAAGGCACAGGAGCTCCCAAGCTCTGGTGTGGGTGGAAGAGGTTTACCCTTTATGAACTCACTGGGGCCTCAGCACACATACCTGAGGGGCTGCCCACTGTGTGGGAAGCTGGGAAGGACCTGTGTGCCCTGCAGCAGAGCAGGCTCCAATCGCAGAACTCAGCTGGGGAAGTCCTCAAAGGGAAACCTCATCTGCTGATATCAAATATATAAGGAACCAATGAGCTGTTCACTGCATGCTCACAGTCTCTCTCCAGAGATTGGTGGGAACAGGCTGAAACTCCTGGAAGCCACTAACCATGCGTAGTCCAGCCAAGAGAGGAGACATTTCTCAATCATCAGCCCTCCAGTGAAAGGTCAGTTTGCACTTGCTAGAAAACACCCCTCATGGCTGCTCTGCCCAGAGGAGCAGCCTGTCTTCCCTCAAGCATCATCCCACTGAGCCATCCCTTCCTGCTCCCCACTTAGCAACTCAGGTCTGTGGTGTGACCAGCACCTCTCCTCCTTCACACTGCTAATGCATTTGCTTCACCTTTTAACCAGCAGACACTTCTATCAACACTCCTCGAGATTCTCTCCCCTTGACTCCTGTCCAGGACATTCTCCTGAGCAGGAAAACAAGGAGCAGCCTTAGGGGAAATCAAGACAGTGGATGCTTTTCTTCCCGTGTTCTCAAACCTAAACCACACCATTCCCGTGTTCGTTTACACAGTGGAGAAAAAGCACAGCGAGCATCAGAGCTGAGGAAGCAAGGACAGGCCAATTACCAGATGTCCCTCCTGGTGTCTCCAACCTGGCACACGTGGCCTTTTTCTTCCACAGCCACCAAAAAGCTCCTCTAAAAATCTGACTGCCCGAGTGTAACCTTACCACGTGGCCCCAGAGTGGCAGCTCAGGAATCAGTTCAGGGCTACCTGAGGTTTTTATATTTGTTTGTGCCAAGGGAGCTCCAGGAAACATCACTGCCAGAGGCACAAGAAAATAATTTAGCACAAGAACCAAGTCTCCTGGATAGTGCCCCAGGCATTACGTGGCTCAGTGGTAACTGCTCCGTGTGTTCAGATTTACACAGCCACACTGAGCATCAAACCTGTAGCATGCACCTGGAATATACTGGCTACCCTGAAACGCCTGTTATAGTATGAAAGGCTTGGAGAAAAGTCCTGTGAATAGGAGCAGACTGTTCACATCTTGGCCAAGACACTAATATAGAACTTCAGGCCCTCCTGCATTTCTACTCAGACTTTAGAATCTCCCAGCAACATCTGGCCGTCTGGCAGGTTGCTGAATGACCTGAAATGAGGTTTTTTCCTACTCCTTCCACACAGTATTTTGTAAGATGACACAAGGTATTACTAATAAATTACCTGAAAAACACATCCCACACAGGTTGGCATCAGCAGAACATGCAGGAACAAGGGCCACACGTGCCCATTCAAAGGGAAAGGATTCTAACAGACCCACACAATGTACATTTGTCCAGCTCCCATTTCTTGCACCACAACACCAGGTCTCACTTTGAATGATCATGGGATCAGAGCAGTGATTCCTTGTTTCCAGTTTTACTGACAGCAACATTGTCTGCAGTCATTTCAGGTTCATTCTTGGCTCTGCGCCATGGGAGATCATGCTGAGAACTGCAAGCTCTGACCAGCATGCTTAGAGACAACATTTCAACTTCAGGGACTTCTGACTGAAGCTTAGGACTCAAAATTGTCTTTCAGTCCATATCTTTGTTCTGTGTTGCTCAAGCTTTGCAGAGAACAAAGGCAGACTATTCTATTCCTGTAGTAACACTCACCAAAATAAACCATCTGCTGGGAAAGGTCCCAGGCCCTGCATGCAAGATTTGTCTTCCGTTATTACCAATGCACATGAGCTTGTGGTATGTTCACATGGAGGAAAATATTCCCAATGTATATACAATAAAAACCTCATTCCTTTTAAGTGCTGTTTCGAACGATGAGCTTTGCCCAGCATCTGGCTTACAGCTGAGCAGGGCCACTGCCTCTGGCTCACCAGTGACACACCCTTTGAAGGGTTACAGCCCAGCAGGTGAAGGGCTGGCTGGACAATGAACAAAGGTCCAGCAGCATTTCTTCCTTCAAACTGCTGCTCATTCCATACCCCTGTCTGTAAATCCCACCCCTGCCTAATGATGCACATCAGTGTAACAACCTGCATGTCTGGATTCACCCCATCCAGGCCTGTAATGCATTTCTGGCTGCCTGCCCACATCAGCTATTACGCTCCTATTCAGTGAAAGCACACACGGAAGAAAAGAGACTCTGTGAAACAAAGAGAAACGTGCCCCCATCTCCCCATCACTAATACCGAGAGCCCTTCTCTCAGCTCCACATTATTACACAAACACCAGGATGAGCAAAGGGGAAGATCAGTGCAAAATCAGTATCACAGAGCTAATTTGAAAGCAGACCCCAGCTGGACATCTGCTGGCAAGGAGAAACCAGCCCCCTCTGTAGCATCAGCCTGGAGCTGGTGACCTTGCTCAGCCTGAGCAGGTGCTGGAGGAAGCAGTGATGTGCACAAATCCCAACGCCTACAGAGGAGCAGAGTCAGTCAAGCTTTGCTGGAGGAAGACATGCAACTTGGGTCTAGTTTGTAACATTTGGGATGAGTGGAAAAGAAAGTTATTAAGCTTCCTTTTTTTTTTTTTAAAGCAGCAAGTTCTCTGCCAAGAGTTTTTAATATATTTATTTGAAAACAAGGTTTTGTGAAAGAGTACACTAAATAGCATATATCTGTTCTTCAGCCATAAAACACGGACTATCAGCTTTAGCTCAGCACAGGTTGGGGCTGCATGCACTGAACGGCAGGTCTCGATAGGAAGGTCTTCATGTCTGTCTTTCTGATATCAAGCATAGTGTCTTCTTTAGAGGACATCATCCTGGAGGAGGGGGAGAGAGAAACATATTTAACTCAGGCTTCTTGTGGTTGGTGTCACACACTCACCCGAGCCTGTCACTGACACAACATTCACAGTTTTTACCAGGAGTTTGTTTTCCTGCCCATCCACCAATTTATGTGCATACTCTTTGCTCTTGGGAGCACTGGGACACACCAGCCCATATTTGGAAATAAAGCAACTGGGTTTCTGCCTCTCAGTGAGAAGCTAGTACATCAGTTCAGGCATTTTAACCAAGGAACCTGAGAACTGCCTCAGTCATTGCCTGGAACAGATCTACAAGTGGTGATATGCTGGGCTCAGAGAGCACCACAGAGCCCATGACTGCAGCGTCTTTAAATTCTGCCAAGAACTTCTGAGAAGACAAGACAATCCCAGAGAGCAGAGTAGTAGCTCTCTTTCAACCAATCCTGCCACACTGAGGTCAAGCAGATGACAGCTTTGTTAAATAAACCACTTGCCTCTCCAGGACCTCTTTCATGAGCTGATTATTCCCACCTCAGCTGTTGCCTGTGACCCCAAGCACTGCTCTAACTCTGCCCAGTGAGGCTCTGCTGAAGGGTAGCCAAGCTTGTGAGATTAGAGACCAGATACAGTATGACTGGGTCAGGCCTGATCCAGAAGAGTGGGCTTCCCTTTTGTTGCTGTCAAACTCTTCAAATCAGGAGAGAGCATGTTGTGAATCTGTTCACCAAAGAGCTAAAACAAGAGTGCTGGGTGCTGGTGACTGCCTCAGTTGATCCAAAGAGGCTTTTCCTTCTTTGGGATTAATAAGGATGACTCTGCACATTACACTGTACCTCAGGTCTTAATCATCAATGTACTCAAAGGGCTCTGGTGGTTCAGGTTCCTGTTCCTCTTCCTCAATCTTCGGACCATGAGCTGCCACAGGTTCAACCAGCTCCTCCATATCCTCACTGGTGTCCTTCAGAATGATGATGCCTCCGATGGAAAGCTGCAAGTCAAGTGCAGTGAGCATTAGAGCTGCTTCCCTCTGCCTCATGCTGGAGTGTTTGTGGCCACAGTGTTTATCCTAGGCCTTACAAGACACCTTGGCAGGAACGAGTTTTAGAGAGCAAAGCATCTGACACTCATCCGCATCCCTGCCTGGTAAGGGGATGGAACAGTCAGAGTCTGTCCAGGCTACCTTTTGTATTTCCATGTTCTCAGTCTCAGTTCTATTGAAAATGGCATCTGGATTCACAGCTTCACCTCAGCCCCAGTCTGGGGCTTTCCACGTGAAAACTAATTGAACCATAATTGCTTTATAAGGCTCATCTTTTAGGGCAACAAAGCTCAGTGAAGTCTCTCTGTGTAGCTGCCTCCCAGGAGGCTATCTGAAACAGAGACTAATCTGATCACCACCTTCCACTGACTGAGGAATCCTATTAGCACAGCCTCGTAAAAGCAAAGGGAAATTAATTACAAAGATGACAACCAAACATCCTGGCAGGCTGAAGCAAATCTGTGTCTCCAGGAGTGAAACACAAGGTGTGAAGAGGCAGTGCTGTGTCATGCCTGGCTGGCATCAGGGCTTTGACCACAGCAGGATTCCAAGCTATAAACAGCATTTCAAAGAGGCTTTTACTCTGGCATTCCCCAAATGAGAGCAAAGGTCCAGAACAGCTCTGCTTTGAGAGCCTCCTTGGTTACACACCCTAATCTCAGAAAAAAACCCCAGCACTGTTCAGTTCTCTTCAAAACCCACTTATGGGGGTTTGAGGCAGGAAACTGCACTCCCCTCACCAAGGACTCAGATTTTTTTGAAACTAAAGCAAACACCTACATATGTCCACATTTCAGCTGCATAAGTGGACACTTACTGGACCACACAGCAGATCTTCCCAACCCAAATACCAGCTGGGTCACCACTTCTTTTTAAAGGTTAGAAACTAAAAAAATCCCTCCAAAGCTTTGCTAAAGGAGATGCTTCAAAAGGGGACAATGCACAGAGAATTCCAGTGTGCTGATGAAATTCCTGGAAATCCATTTATTAAAAATATGACTGTTTTCCTGGAAAAAAATATTACTTCTTCTGAACACCATCTTCCCCATGCATAATCCTGCAAAAGGGAAAGTCAAGGTGTTATTCCTTGAACAAAAATAAAGGGCAGAAGAATTTGACTCAGGAGGTCAGGAGCAAGCTTATTATCTTTGCAATATATTTGAGCATCTCACAGACAAGTTAGCTACCCCTTGGGCTTAATGCTAAAAGATCTTTTTCATTCTCCATCTGACAATCACACTCTTATCTCTTCTCGATGTTAACAGGAGATGAAGGCACTTTTCTAAGCTCAGATGTAACCGAATAGGAAATCTGTTTAATGAAAAAAAATCCCTTCCATTTAGGTATAAATCCCACTGCAGGATAATAAAGCTTCAACACAAGTCCTAATGTATTTCACTGCTTTGACAATGAGCCTGTACAACTTCTCAGCCCATTGTAAAGATCATGGCTCAGTGTCTGTGTCCCCAGCAATGTCTTTTAATACACAGAGTGTGTTTGTTTGGTTTCCACATTGCAGTGTTTGGTGTTATATATAAGAAGAAAGAAAAATAAAGCAGGATTAGCATGGTGAAAAGGTCTGCAACAGCTCTGGCTTTCAAACTAAAACTGCATGTGATCATTTGGAGAGAGGGACACTAAAAAGCAAATACAACAGTGAGGTTGCAAATCTCTGTATCAAGTTACAGAGATGCACCAGCTGTGAGTGGCATTCTCATGTACATGCAGAACTTCTGGGTTCTTACACACAAACCCAGCACTAGGAACACTCCATCAAGCACAAGGACTAGGAAGGTGGCACTTACTGGTTTGAAAGGCTGGTATCGGCAGCTCTCTGTCATGGTGAGAACCTTGAGCTGAGCAGGCATGACTCTGGCTGGGTTGTCTAGAAGCTGGAAGTTTGGTTCAGGCTCTTTTTTCTTTTCTTTTTCATCCTTCTTTTCAGTCTCATCCTGCAAAGGAGGAAGAGAATGTTAACATGATTTTAACAGTGATCTTTAACCCTTTCACAGTTCAGGAGAGTAAGGCACAACTAAGCAGCAATTCCAGAGTGTGGTGACAAATCACCCTTCTGCTGAGGAGCAAGGTAACATGTATCTATCAGCTGGCACAGGCAATGCCAGCAAGGATCTAAATGCTCTCTTTGAGGTGATGCCTCATCCTTGCCTGCAGGTGAAAGTAAGTTCAACAAGAGGTGGCAGTGGAACTGTTTACCTCTGGCTTCCCTTTCTAATACTTCCGTAAACTCACTCACCTCTTTTTGTTCACAACTGAAGATTCTTTAATATCATTACTGAGCACATGAAAACTGCCAAAAGCTGGCCCTGTGTTGTCCCAGCTATAAAGCTGTCACTGCCAGTTCACACTCCTGGTACGTGACAGCAGCTCAACCAAAATGACTCTACCTCAGTGAGGCCCTAGGGAGCTGCAGCTAAGCCCTCCTTCACCAGTGACTCAGCAGCTGCAGGCAGAAGCTCAGAAGGAAATAACACAGCATCCTTTACATACTTAAGAACATGGATCATGTTTTTCCTCTTGCTTGGGAACATCTGAGTTGCAAACAAAAAAGACTGCAGAAAAGATGGAAGGAGCCAATAGGAACAGAGCAGGAAAACACCATCAGATGTGTGGCACATCCTTTAACAGCGGCTGGGACTTTCTCTGGCACAGCAACTGCTTCTGGCTGTGCAGTTCTCCTGGAAGCTATGGATTACCAGCCACATAACAGGCGTAAGAGAAAAACAGGAAAGCACTTATATCACTAAAACATTAGACAATGGCTCAAACACAGCAGGTGGCAGCAAGCTCCCTTTTTACTATCCTTGTTTTGCTACTCAATTCAGCCAAAACAACTTTTCAGACACCTGGAGCATACACACACACAGAGGACACAGGAATGCCTTCTAAAACATCTCTTCCTCTCCACACCTGTACTTAACCTGTACTTAAGTTGTAGCAATTTTAGAAGAAAGAAGCATCTGCTCAGCACATTTTGTGTAGTATACAGTGTGTAAGAATCATTCAAAGAAAAGGCAATGTTTGGTGACAAGAAAATTTTGATAAAGGAGTAAAAAGACAAAACTCAAGATTCTACTTTGCAGGCATGAGAGGACAGTGCCTACAACACGGCTGCATTTAAGTAGGTCCCAGAAGGTTATTTTACACATACACTCTTGATTGTAGCCACACTCTCTTCACATACCATTTGTTTATTCCTTTCTAAAATTAAGAGGCCAAAAATTCAGTGACCACGTTGCTTTTCTCAAATAGATGTTAAAGTGAAATCAGAAAGGTTTCCACAGAGCTTGTCAGAATAACTCATTTTCAAGCTTACAGTTGTTCTTGGCATATTTGCATCTGTTACAGAGCACAAAAGGAAGGGTCCTCTGTCAGGGTACAGCAAGAATTTTAGCTGCCAAATATTTTCCAAATTACTGCAGCCGCCAAGAATTCATTATCCCTCATCTTGCTCCAGGATGACACGTTATTCACAGATAACAATGACAAGTTTCAGTGTCACATCTATAAGCTGAAAGAAATAATCAGAGCACCAAAGCAACCACCATAGTTCCTGAGCAACGTATGGACCCTCTGCTCAAAGCTCAACTAGACCTGAGGTGGGTGCAAATAAGCATTTGGCAGTTTGATACAAGAGCAAAGCACATAAATTGCTGCCCAAAAGGTGAACATTTCAGGATGGGGGGTTAAGCATGTGCAAAACCAGGAGGTTTAAACTCTTCAGTGCTCTTAACTAAATTAAACACCATCAAGCATCTGCTACAACACTGAGTTCTTTTTAAAAGGTCAGAGGTACCAAGGACATGAAATTATTAAAACTTTTTCCACATTAATAAGAAAAGTACATGGATAAGAGATAAAATTTCTTTGTTCTAGAAACAGCAGGCGATGAAATAATGCACAAAAAGTTCATGCAGTTAAAGGCACTTAAATTTGTCAAAACAAGCTTCTGCCTTTAAGGAAGTCAGTTACTTAATATTGAGGAAGATTTACTTCTCATAAATAATGGATTCTCTTCCCTTTAGCAGTGCATATACACAGAGTAAAAATGCTGATCAGTGTATGCAGGACACTGGAAAGTGTGTTAATGCTTTGCTCAGAGCTAACACAGATGGCAGGGGGGACAGCATTAAGTGGGTACCACCTTTCATGATACATCTTCCACATTTATAAGGGGGGAGAAGGAGATTTAAGTTTCAATGTTTGCACCCACCACTTCCATCTTCTCCTCTTCCTTCTTCTCTTTCTCCTTCTCCTTTTCCTTCTTCTTGGCTTTTGCAGTGATGGACAGCACAGCAGTGGAAACCTGGATATGTCAACAGAGGAGGCATTCAGCATGACTGCAATACCCTATGCTGAGCTTCAGCTCCCCAGGCCAGGGAACAAAGGGAAATCAGTGTTAGGTCAGTTCCCAGAGCAGGTGTCAGTAAGATCAATTCCACTTCCTACCCACTGCTCTGTTTAAGAGACAAATACACCATCATCAGAGAAAATATATGGCACAGGTGGGACAAAGAAATGCCATGAATGCAGACTGGGTCCAGTCACATATGAAGAAGGAGAGCAAACTTCCTAATTTAGAGATCAATCATTATGGTCTGGGCTCTATATGAGGGGTATCTTATTTAACAGAGCAACAAAGAGAATTCTTGTTACTGGAAAACTCGTTGCCAGAGTCTCCAAGGTAAAGGAGTGTATATAGTCTATGTATATAGTGTATATATATGTGTATACATACACTACATGTATAGCATATGTCATCTTTAGAATAACCTAAAGCTGTTCCACTGCCCTAATCAGACAGCTGCATTTCTCATTGATCTAAAGAAGTGAATGTGCAAAATGGCCTATGGATGAGCCCTCAGGAGGCTTTGGCACTCCTGAGTCAGAAAGTACCCAGAAGCAACACTAAGAAGAATTCAGCACATCTCCCTTCCAGTGAGCACATCTCTCTATCCACAGCAACTGCCTCTGCAGGGCAGTAACTTTCTGAGAGGGATAGGGAGCAATGGCATTTGTCACATTGCTGGTGAGGCTTTCTAGGCTAAATGTGGGCTCTCAGCACTTTTACATTTTATTTGGGGCAGTTTAAAAGAAAGGATTTGTCCAACTCCCATCCTATTCCAAAGGCAAGAAAGCAGCTGTGAGCAGTGAGCTTTGCCTTTCATCAGAGTTCACCTCTGGGTTCCTTGGTGGCTTGGAAACCTGTCCAGCCAAGCATTCAATTCTGGTAAAATGTTTTACAGTTTTCACGCAATGTGATTCATCAGCATGACATGTCTGAGGTCTCCACTGCTGCAATTGCTCCCTAAGGGCTGCTCTGCCTGCTGCTGTGATCTGCTCAACAGCTTTTACCATCCTGTGCCAGCAGACAAATTGCTTCCACTATTGTCCTGCTTGTCATCCCACAGGTCTCATCTCTACCTTTTCAATACGTAGACACCCTCAGTTCCAACACTTACCTTTGTGTGGTCCATGGACCTGGCAGATATTACTCTAAGGTGTGAGCCATGGCCCTGAGACCAGGCATGTTTCTGTCCTCCCATATGGGACTATTTGAGAAGCACCCCACCTAATATTGTCAATGTTTGCACTGCAGTAGCACTTTGGAGCCCAAGTCACAGACAAGGACCCTGCTGTGCTGGGTGCTGCACAAAGATGATACACATATACACATCAGCAGGGCATGGAAAGCAGTTTTTTTAATCAATGCTTCTGCTTGACCCCTGGAGATAATGGAGGTTCCAGCAACTCAGCAGCACAGCACTTGGATGCCATGATCAGGAACTGTCCCTGGCACAGCAGGAAAAAACATCTAGAATTCTCTTTCAGAGACAATAGGGTCTGCCAATTTTTCTTTCACTCTTTAGATTCCCTGTTACTGCCACCAAAGTCAATGGTTATACTAGGAGGGAGAAGAAGTTAGTCTTTACAATGCAGAAAGGTAGCCCAAATACCTTTTCTTTCTCCTTCTCCTTTGGTACCTCAAGAGGTGGGGGGTAGGCAAATGTGGACGGCTTACAGTTGGACTTGTACTGGACTTTTGGCATCTAAGACAAACGGTTAAAAAAATTGTTAGAGACAAGAAAAGCAGGGAAAAAAAAATCCAAAGCAGAATAATTACTTTAGCTTCATTTTCCTTCCAGCAGAGACAAACACAGATCCTCTAAAGAATACAAGCTTCCCCTTCTCCCCCTCCGGAAGCTGAGAAGCTGTTATCAGTGGCAACAGTTCAACTAGAACAATGTTATTTAATTATTCTATAATTCGACTCTGGCAAGCTCTCCCAGCCTTCTCCATACACTCCATGCTATTCACACCATGCTTTGTTTTCATTGTTTCGAAGCTTTTGTGGGTTTGATGTTGTTGCAGTGCCTGCTTGTATTAGCACAAAATTGGTTTAAGATCTAAGTGAAGATCTGCTCTGTCAATGCACGCCAGGGCTGCCTGACATTCACCTCTTACAAAAGGACAGTTCATTCTGGGGGTGAGTTACCAATGTCACACTCCTCTTACTCTCAGCTACTGAAGCAAGGGCAGAAAGTATCTCTTCAGAGCCAACCCAAATCCTTAAACTGAATTAATTTCTGCAGTATCTCAACTCTCTTCCTTTACAGCACATCATGGTACAACAATTGAAGAGGGACTGCTCTGAGGAAGCAAAGTGGGTGTGGTGCAATCCATAACATACCTCCAGCCTGTAGCTGGCTTTAGTACCCAAACCAAGTTATACAACATAACTTCACCCACAGGCCTTTGGGCTCTCTGGAAACTCTAAGTGATGGGGAGAGGGAGTCAAAATGGCAGTACAGACTGAGCCTATTATTGCTGGGGAGGTGCAGACAAGCAGCAAGGCAACTCCTGTGAAGTTGGAGCTACAGGACAAAGAGGGAAGGGGGGAAAAAAAAAAAAAAAGGCATTTTCACACAAACCTCTCTTTTTTGAGCTCTGTATAGATTGACTTGATGCTCAGCCTGAGACAGGTGAAAAAGAGCTTCCAAGAGGACAGGCTGGAGAGTTGGGCGGGGAAAAATTTAATGAAATATAACAAGGGAAAGTGCAGAGTCCTGCATCTGGGCAGGAACAACCCCAGGTTCCAGTATAAATTGGGGAATGACCTATTAGAGAGCAGTGTAGGGGAAAGGGACCTGGGGGTCCTGGTGGACAGCAGGATGACCATGAGCCAGCACTGTGCCCTTGTGGCCAAGAAGGCCAATGGCATCCTGGGGTGTATTAGAAGGGGGGTGGTTAGTAGGTCGAGAGAGGTTCTCCTGCCCCTCTACTCTGCCCTGGTGAGACCTCATCTGGAATATTGTGTCCAGTTCTGGGCCCCTCAGTTCCAGAAGGACAGGGAACTGCTGGAGAGAGTCCAGCGTAGGGCTACAAAGATGATTAAGGGAGTGGAGCATCTCCCTTATGAGGAAAGGCTGAGGGAGCTGGGTCTCTTTAGCTTGCAAAAGAGGAGACTAAGGGGAGACCTCATTAATGTTTATAAATATATAAAGGGGGAGTGTCACGAAGATGGAGCCAGGCTCTTCTCGGTGACAAACAATGATAAGACAAGGGGTAACGGGTACAAACTGGAACACAGGAGGTTCCACTTAAATATGAGAAGAAACTTCTTCTCAGTGAGGGTAACAGGACACTGGAACAGGCTGCCCAGGGAGGTTGTGGAGTCTCCTTCTCTGGAGATATTCAAAACCCGTCTGGACATGTTCCTGTGTAACCTCATCTAGGTGTTCCTGCTCCAGCAGGGGGATTGGACTAGATGATCTGTTGAGGTCCCTTCCAATCCCTGACATTCTGTGATTCTGTGAAGAGCCATAAGGTTTCGGTCTAGGGGCTGCAATCCAGCAAGCTGGCTCAGTCCCACAGAGGGACTCCTGAGAGCAGACCAGCCCTACGCATGCTCTGTACTCACAGAATAAGCCCACAGCAATGACAGGAGGGGGCTGCACACCCCTGCACTGCCACATGCAGAAGCTTTTCTG
The DNA here is from genome assembly GCA_013401335.1 of Brachypteracias leptosomus. Lineage (NCBI taxonomy): Eukaryota > Metazoa > Chordata > Aves > Coraciiformes > Brachypteraciidae > Brachypteracias > Brachypteracias leptosomus. The sequence continues at coordinate 55,097 of VYZX01010478.1, forward strand.
TGGAAGTGACTAACTCAGTTCTTCAGCATAGGAGACCCAGCATGGAATAGAGCTCGCAGGGGCTGTACCCATGACTGTTTGGTTTAATGTTTACTCCCCAAGGAATCCAAACAAATCCTGTTTTCCCACTGCTAGCTTTCCTAGGGGAGAATATCACATCATTCATTTATTATGGGGGAGAGAGGGCAAACCATTTTTATTTAAAAAAGAAAACAACCATTGACCTTCTGGAGTAATAATGGGGTGCTTCCTGCCCACAAATACTAACTAGAATTCCCTTCTTTGTAAGCTGCTTTGAAGTAAAGGGGTCAAAGCCTGCTCTCAGCATTTTTCTTGTTCCTATTCCCACCACCAGCTCTGCAATTTAAGCCTGTTTTTCAGACGACTTCTAGTTAGCACCTTTTCTGGCACAAACATGCTGGAAACACACAAAGAAAACCAACAAATCTGTGCACACCCCTCCCAGACCACTCGACTCTTCCAAGCAGGTACCTGCACCTCTTCTCCTCTCTGCTCGTTACGTACCTTAAGATCCTTGTTAAGGCCGATGACACAGGTTGGGGTGAAAGCCAGTGACAAGAAGTGTGACAAGGGGAACCAGAACCAGAACTGGGTGAAGACCAGAACCCCCACCACAGAAGGCATGTGAGTATGTCCTGTCCTCGACTGCAGTGAAATAGTTACGTTATGGCCCCCTGTAAGGAAGCACAAATGAAATAAGATAATGAATGAATTCCTGGGTACTCCACAAAGACACCTGTGCAGTGCATCCCTAGAAGAGCTGCTGTGAAGGAGGCCACACAGGGCATGCTGCCAGCTCTCTCCCCTGGAGCACCTCTCTCCTTCCCTGGGATCTCAGCTTACACAGTGAAACAGGCAGCAGAACAACCAAACTGCTCTACCTGCTGGGTATTACCAGACCATCAATGAACACAGCCCTTCCACACTCATTTTGCCAGGACACAGGTTAAACACAAGTACAGTGCAGACAGCAGGGAGAAGGGGAGGAAAAGAAAAACCTTTGCCACAAGCATTTTTCAAAGACAGCATATAGATGATCCACAAGACAAGACTCACAAGGAAAACAGTGCATATAAAACAGTGCATACAGAAACTTCTCTTTCTGTGGCTGCCTCCCTGCACTATCAGCTATTCAGAAGAAATATGACTAGGTTTTTGTCCTACACCATCTCAGCAGAAAAAAATGTAAATAGCAGCAACTTCAGAAGTTGCTGCTAGAGGTTATCAATCTAAGCAGCAAAGAGACAAGCTCCTGAAGTCTTTGCAGCAAAATTACATCTCAGCCAGACAACCAAGCCTTAGCTTTGTACTTGCAAGGCAGAGACCAAAACAACTCCACCTTTGATGTAGTGCAGAAACAGCCAGTTAGAAAGTAAATTGAAAGATTTGGCTTGCAGACAAAGTGAGAAAGTATTAATCTGATCTTCAATCTTCAATCACAGTGAGTTGAGTTGAAGAGGGCATCAGGCCAGTCCACTACTGCTGACAAGACCAGGAGCAGGGAGGTTAACTTTGTTAAAATACAAACACCTGCTCATGTAGAACTTGGGACACTGCGTAGCTGAAACCCCCAGACTGGAGTAGCATCCCCCTGTCTCACACAAACAGCTATCTCGACAGGGCCAGGCAGAAATGGAGCTGACTGAGTTTTAAAGACAAACAAAATTAAGTTTTGCTGCCAAAACTAATGAAAGCCCTGAATGGCACAGGTATCTGTCAGGAGAAGCAGCGGAGGATGGAGGATTCTGATGCCCTCCTGTAGGATACTCTGCACACATATTACCTCCTCGCTTTTCCTTTTGTAGCAGCAACAGATCTCCTGCCTTTGGACTACAGAACTCCTTCCAGCTGCCTCTGAAGAAAGGCAAAGACATGGTCTCCTCTTTTACTACTGCTATGTCTGCTCTTCTCATTATTTTCTCTGATGCCAATCTCTTGCCCTTATCACAGCATTAAGGAGGGACTGCCTGAGGTCCTGTGCTACCCCTGAACATGTCAAACACTGCACCCCCAAATTTCTGGTCTCCTCCACCTTTACTTTGAACTGTTCTTCACTACATCACTATATAAGGGCCAGGTCAGTAATCTGCAGGTATTCTGGATCAAGCAGCTCAATGAATGGTGCACAAGCAACTTAACTAGACTTTCTCAAACTTTTGGACTTTAATTTTCATAATTTATTTTAACTTTTAGAGTTCTATTATCTGATCTCTGGAATTTCCTGGATGAGTAAGGGATTTCATATTCAAAAGATGCTGTCATGCTACTTTTCTGCTGTTTTACACCCACACACAGCCCACCCTCCCAGGGATTTGCAGGGAGCAGGAAAAGTGGGGAGACATGATATTGCACAACTGGGATTTATCTTCATGATTAAGTAGCAACCCTGAGAGCTTGAAAGAAAACACTTCCCAGATCTTTGCCTGGATGGATGAAAGCTGTGACATGATGCCTGGCAAAAAAAATTCAAAAAACACACAAGAAAAATTTTCAGGGCTCCTTGAAGTAGCACTGTAAGAATTCACATTGCCACTGTGGCAAGGTCTGCTGGAATTCAAGTAGCTATTGTAAAGGCTATGAGGATTTACTGGCTCTCATTTAATGTGAGTTAACAAAAGGGAGAGTGCAGCAAGCAGATGTGGAGGATTTATATACTCTGATGAACTCGCTCTTTTGCATAGTCATGTTGGTACTTGGTAATACTCTGGCAGTGCAGCCCAGGACAACAAGATGAAGATGCTTTGTGCACCTTGGAAATCAGTTTCCAACTCTGGCCTAGGTGGCATCCCATTTTCAACAACATCATACTGTTTCTTTATCAGGAAAGAATCTGCTTCAAGGTGACCTGAACTGTTAGCAGCAGCCCACAAAAGTCAAAAACTTGCAGGATGAGCCATCAAAACCCTGGCAGGGCTGATTCCAGCATGTGCCAGTGATCTGATTAACATGGGCAATGAAACACAAAATAGGTCTAATCTAATGGGCAAAAACGTTAGCACAGGATAATGGCTTTTTTCCTAACTACTGGAAAGTTAGACACAACTTTACATGAAGAGCTCATGACCAGGGACAGGCACGAGAAAGGTGGGAAGCAGCAGCACCAAATTCAACACGTGGGAAAGCAGATCTTATGCATCAAAGTTTATTTTTTGTACCGAAGTCTTTAACATCCAAAATACAGCACATCAGGTGAGATCCATATTGGGAGAGACAGCAATGAGGAGATAGGCAGCTCCTTCCTCTGTGCTTTGAATGACACTTGCTCTTTCATCACTCATTACAAATGTCTCCAAATGGTGGAGAATCTAGTACATTCACCATCAGGCTGTCAACAGCTTCATGGCTTCAGTCTGCACTGCCCAATGCTACACTCTGTCCCTAACCCACTGCATTGCTGATCCCACCCAAACCTTTCCAAAATATCAAGAAAAGGATTTTCCAGATGTACTACCCAGGTATTTGTGTAGTGACTGCTGCTCCTCCTTTTTTCTCACTCATTGAGAAATGTGGCATTAACAATCAGAGAATATATCTAGAGTCCAGAGGGAAAAATAGTTTTCAAGCAGGTAAAAGACTGACATCAAATTAGATCCGTATATTCCTTCTGTAGCTCACATTTACAAGTGCACACTCCAGAAAATACAGCATATTGATTTTGCAAAGAACAGAAAGGGAGTTGTCAGCCCGGAACAAGAGAGTGTGGTTGTATGTAAAGGGGAGCATTATAAAAGTTTAGAGGTTTGGGGGAACACACCCCTAAGTTTAAATTTAGAGTGTCTACATTTTCCTTATTTTATTAAAGAAGTAAAAAATGTAGCTGTTGGAGCCTATGAATTAGACTGATCAAATTCTTCATTTTCACTTCAGTGCTCCCAAGGTACCCTGCTCCTTCCATGAAGCCACCAGTCTAACGACTCATTGTCAGAGCAAAAATCCACCTCCAGTGCATCATTTCCCAGTCGCACACTGGAAATCTTGTACTTTTAATCAAAACCTGTCAGGGAAGAGAATTATACTTTTCTCCTTCCCCCACAAAAAAAACAGCCCAACAAAAAACCCCAAACTCAATTGCTCTGACAGTGGCAGATGACACAAAGAACCTTTTCCTCCTGGTAGTGATAATTAAATTCTATAGCTCATTGTTTCAGATAAGCATTTGTAGTTGTATGGGAGAGATAAAAAGAATTTATTCTTTTAAGAGGCTCTAATGAAAGTGGCAATAGGTTAAGAAAGGGTAGTTCACAGCCTTCCCCCAGCCACTCAGCAAGAAACAAAGAGGTTAAAGTTGGCACAAATTCACATGTAGCTTATTAAAACTGGATGCTTCTGGTTTCCAAGTCATTATAAAATACATGAGTGACACAGGAAGCAAGTAAGGCTTTAGCTGCATTTTTATGATTTAATCTTAAAGGTCGGAATTTGAAGCAGGTCTGTACTGCTGAGAGAAAAACCTCTGAGCCAGCTGGGCTCTGGCTTCCCAGCAACACAGTACGAGCATGGAAATGACCAAAATTATTCTAATAGTCTTGTGCCAAGGATATTTCTCAGTCTGAACTCCAGCAGGGGCATCTGGGAGGCAAGAAAGATAAAGAAAGGGGGTTCCTGTTGCTTTCTTCTCTGAGCAGTCATAAAGCACAAAGTGGCCTGACTGCCACACGCCCACCAGGAAGAGAGTTTTTTGAGCACAATTCTGCACAGATAGGCGCAGGCAGCCCCAAGTTTTTCTCCCCCCACCACATGGCTTAGAGATGTAGTAATTTCATACAGCCACTGTGTAACCACGGTGCATGGTGCTGTGCTTAAGCTGTGCCACAGAGACAAGTACCTGAGACTCCTTTGCCTATGTGACTTCAGGAGTGATCTTGATCTCAGAGCACAGGGAAGAACAGCTGTTTGTACCTACCATAGGGAATAGGAGGTGGAAGGCAGGAAAAGGCCACAGCACAAGAGACCAGATGGAGGGAAAGGGAGTGCTATTGACACATGGGGCACTGCACAAGTCTTAACTCCAGCAGAAAGAAAAATTCAAAACAAAACACTGTCTGTCCTCTTTGCTTACAGAAACCTTCCTTAATAGCCCTGCAACTCAGCCCTTGTGAAATGTTAATGCCTTCACAGAATCCTACCCCTGGCCCAACATTTAGTCATTAACACTCATGAGATGATGTTTCCTACACTAGAAAAAGGTAGTAGTTTGTGAAACTGAGTCTTTGAAGTGACACTGATGCAGTTCACTATGCTTCCCTCTTTATAAAACACCTCTCTTCATAATTAGAAAAGAGGCAAAAGCTAGCTATTCAAAACATTTTTAAACTGGTTATGCGAGGTTTTAACAAAAAAAGTGAAATATGAAGACTGGATACTAAAAGGTTTCCAAATTTCTGGAGCGAGTGCTTACTTAGAAAAATAAAGAAACCATCTAACATGCTATAAATCAACATTCAGAGTGACAAAACAGACTTAGAGCAAAAAGATCATATTTGTCCAGACTTCTGGACACAAATTGTGCCCTGGTGACTGGGTTGAGTCTCTCCGAACAGAAGCACACTGATAGAAGCTGAAATTATAAAACAGGTTATTTCTTTCATTAGCTAAAGCAACTCGAAATTTGAGATTTCTTGCTACTATTACATGACAGGCATGAAGCCAGCACCTCATCTCCCAAATGAAATTTGTTGTTACAGCTATTGTAGCAAAACAAGTTTAAAAAATTTTGACTGCGCTGAATGTTTGTGGAATTACCTGCATCCAAAATGCCTTGTGCCAGGATTGCTCCAAACTTTGCCATAACATCATCATGCTTATCATTGATCACTTTGGAATAGAGCTGTCTGAACTGGCTGACCTGGATAAAGAAAAGAAAAAAAAGAGAGGTTAGAAAACTGACTGCATGAGTCAAATATTCTGCCTTTAATGGAAGCATCCTGGATTTCTGCATCCTGGGACGACGTTTGTCTTTTCAACAGCTTTAGTCATTGGTGTTACAAGTCATCCCCCTAATAATTACCCGTATAGTGATGTTAAAACAGTCAGGATGGACATGCATTTCCAAACCACATTTCACAGGCCTTCCAGGAATAGCCTGAGAATCTCTGAAGTGCCACTGGAATAAAAGACCAACCGATGAGCTTGTAGCAAGAACCACTATATGCCCGTAGGTGCGTGACACTGCACTTTATTAAATTTCCTCCAATTCCTACTGCTGAAAACCTCAGGCCTATTCAGTTTTTCCTGGACAACAGTTCTGCTGTATCGATAATGTCCCTATGGTGCGTCATCAGCAAATTTTGCTACTACACTCCTACCTTTTAAGTGAAAATCATTAATGAAAATATTTAATAAGGTCACAGTGTGTTCATCACCGTATCTTAAGTGCACATTAGCAAGGGAAATTGCCAAACCTTTGCTTCTATTATTGTCATTGCTTTGAACAGCTTCATCTTTCACTGGTTCACTAAGTGTTGAAGAGACAGAACAGCATCACATCCACTGGTATCTAAGGCTTCATTACAATTAATAACTTAGGTATTTTAATATATACAGTGGAGCAACAATGTGGCTCAAGGAATTTTTATAGCTGAAAAAGAACCCAGTCAGAATCTGGGAAGCTGCATCCTGTCCACAGCGTATCTTTTATACCTTTCCCTAAATTAATTTTAACCCAGATATCCATGTGACATTTTGTTTTCATTTCTTTTGTTTTCATACTGAGTCTTCACTTGACATGCTCAAAAACAAAGGAGGTCTTTTCAAAAAGGCTCTTCCCAAGATGTCCTGAACAGGCTTCTCCCCACTACTGGTCCACTTTGTTGCTGCTATCCCAAGACCTCTTTCTACATCTGCAGCCACAGATGAGAGGATAAACTTCTAGCCCAAGGCAGTAGGGCCAGACACAGCCACACAGAGAAGTTCCCAGTATTGCAAACGCAGTTAAATTTTTCAAGTATAAAACCCTAACACCAGACAACTCCCTAGCCATTCTTCACATTCAAAGAGTATGTGTCTCTCCAGGGACATCATTTGCTCAGTGACAAGTGTCTGAAGAAAGGTCCTATCTTTCAGCTCTGAAATCCACTGAAGTGTCTGCTATCAGCAAAGAGGCCAAGCTTCACCACCACCACCAGCAATGTGCTCTTGTACAGCCTCTGATGCTCCCAATGCCCAGTGAAGGAGGTTTAAATATTGACTATGGCACTCAGGAGGTCCTTCTGGCTGATAAAAGCACCCAGCAAACAGCCAGTACCCCATCTGTGTAGGACAAAAAGTTCCAGAGCTTTGCTAAGAGTGGGCAGCACTGAGCACCAGGAGCAGTCTTCAGGCATCACTCCTAACACATATGGCCTGTCTTGGTGTGCACTGGGGAATTTCAAAGCACTTACAGAAAGAGATTTCACACCCATGAAAAAAACAACCGTTCATACGAGTCAGTGATGTGAGAACTGTGCTGGGAATAACATTTTGTTAAACTGGGATTTGTCAAGGTAAAAAAAAAATAAAAAAAATCAAAAGAGAGCAAAGAGTTGCCCGAGGGGATAAATCAAACTGCAGGGGCTTCTCAGCAAAATGTGAGATCAGATTTCCCCAGTAAAAGCACATCAGAGCCATGAGGTAATCCTACAGTCAAGGTAATGCTAGCAATAAATTTCACCACATTTCAAGTGTGAATTTTTGACCAGAGGCAGTCAGAAATTGAGATTCTGCCTTCGAGAGATTATGTCCAATGTTTGGGACGGAAAGAAGACAGAGGCTGCCTCCAACTCACAAGCATGACACCCAAGAGTTGCAACACTGCTTGGCAGCTCTACACAGTGAATGCTTCAGATTAAGACTGTATGTTTTCTGCAAAACAGTTCTCAATGCACGTTAACTCATCACACCACTCAAAGCACAGATGCTCTAAAGGAACAGACACTCTCTGGTCGATACCTTTTCTGCCTTTGCTCTTTCAGCCACCGACCCAGCTGTACTACTTGTCACCTCAACTCCTTTAGCACTGATGGCATCTAACCTGATGAGACTTAAACCAATATGTGACAGTGAAAGGCAATACCATACATATGAGGAAATAATGGCCTGCTAAACACAACTGTATTCTAATTACTTTTTTTCACACAAATGGACAGCCTCACAACCATGAAGCACCAGAGCAGTCAGCCACTTTCCAACAGGAGCAGTGACCAACACTTCCCTGGTGGAGTCGGAGGCATTTATTAAAACTGACAGGGGAAAACCAGCAGCTATTTCCATTTTTCAGTCTAAGCAAGTCCAATTTGTGTGCTAATATTAGTTCTCTATTCACCAATTGCCCTTTGCATTAAAAAGATTTTAGTTACTAGTCCTGGCCTCAAGAGGAGAGGGCTTAAATTTCCTTGTATTTATTCAAGGTAACAAAAAGGAGCAACACAAGTTGTCAGGGCAGCCACACCGAGAGACATGGGGCAGGGAGACACTGCACACACAACAAGGGTTTAGTCTGGACACACTGACCACGCTCTACTCTCACTTCACTCCATTTGTGCTTTCTCATGCTTTCCCCATTTTTATTTATAAATGCTTACACATTTAATATAAATAGTTTGTTTCTTATGCCTGACCTCTTGTACACTGGAAAAATATCTTAGTTTGCATTTGCAACCTAGAATGGGGCCTCATGCAGCATCAGGGGCAACCACATGCAGATGAGGTGAACCAAATACCAGAGAGTATTTGGGACAGGAGCAGCATGTGACACTATTCTTCTGGTTGTGTTGAGCAGCAGGATTCCAGTGTCCCTGTTCAGAGCACATCATTCCCATGACTCTGGGCTCAGCTTCTGGGTTTGGAATATTTATAAAAACAGACAGATGTTACAAAGCTTGTTCAGTGGAATTTACACCGTAATCAAATCTCCAGAGAATGAAGCCCTGGGTGAAGCAAGAAGACATTCAGCAGAACTGCTAATGTTCACACTGGTGTCTGAAGGATCATCACCTTGGACCAGAGGGCAGGAACATCTCGCTTGGGAAAGGTGAGGCAGGGTTAGCACATCCACCTCCCATGGTCATGATGTGCTGTCTGTGAGCACCCTTTCCCAAAAATTTCTTCCACTGCTCCTACTCACATGTACATTAGCCCAGAGCAAATGAAAAACACACCCGGGCAACAAGCCCACCAGGAAGCCACCAGCTGTGGCACCAGGACACTGTGCAGAGCAGTGAGCTGATCAGGACACCAAGAGCTGTGAGGGACCGAGGGACAGAAACCTGGCTGCTGAACCTGAGCAGATGGATTGTCACCTCTCCAGGAGACACAGACAGGTTACAGCAAGGAATCAGCTGAGAGAGGGTGATCAATGAACAAGTAATGAACAGCTACAATAAGAAATAGTCCTTAGACCCTCTACTTATAAAAATACAAAGTATGTAGTGCCATAGCAAGAGCACTCTGCTTTCAGATAAATTCTGCATACCTATGCATTTTAAGGTGTGGACCACTGCCAACCCTGGAAAATGTATTGAGCAAGCAGGCCCCTTCCAAATTTTCACTTTAACACCAGTGGAAGCAAAATTGTCCTATGAAAGAGTGGATGACAACCCCACCTGGCCTGAGGGACCGGGCACACCCAGGCTGAAGGGCTGCCTCAATGCCTGAATGCACAGTAGGGCTGCATGCTTATTCAGGCTGGTCCTATAAAGCAAATCCTTCACAGCAATGGGATTTTTGACTGGATCAGGTCCCTTGCTGCTGGGGAAAGCCTGATTCAGCAGCTCTAGCTGTAGCAGTTCAGGAAGGAATCATCCTCACATGGAGCCATCGCCCCGTCTCTTTGGAGAAAGCAAGAGCAGCGCAGATAAAGGTCAGTTCTGCCTTTGCTGTAGGGGCACTCACCTCCTACAGAATGGAGCAAGATGTCAACAGACAGGAATTTCTTAAAACTGTTGAAGCAAAATCTGCCAGAGTTTATCTAGCAGAGCCCTTCAATCTGCTACTATTTTTCCTTCAAACCACAGCAACAAGCACATCACAAACTACTGAATAGGCTTTTTTAATATGCTATGAAACCCACAAGCTCTGTTTTTCCTTTGAAATCTTCAAGCACTTATAAAATTTTATAGCCTTTGGAAACGCTATCAAGCAATTTATTTGGGCAACTTTCAGGAGGGACACTAAAACATAGGCATTGACTCATTTCATCTTCACTAACAATACACACACAATTAGTGCTGGCCAAAACGACACGCCGCTGGTTTCAAATGGAGCCAAATGCGGAACCTTGGAAACACTGAGGAAACAAGACAGGCTTTTAAGACATGAGAATAATACAGCACCATTTCCTACCACAAACCCGAGGGGCTCTCATTTATTGGGCTGTTTACCACTGCTCCCTCCACCAGACATCCACATGGAGCCCATGAGACTGTTAAGAATAAGACTTAATAAAGAGTTAACTAAAGTAAACAGTGGCAGGTGATGTGCATGGTGGTTTCTGCAAATGCAGGTTCTTAAGAACAAGAGTATTTAGGAATCTGTTTTTAATAAAACAAGTTTTAAACTGTTTGCATGTTCTACCTATCTTCTTCAATAGTTTAAGTTATTATGCGTGGGCCTGCTCTCTTGAAAGAGCTCACAGAATGCAGAAGCACTGAACAGTAAAAGGCTTACATGAAGGAATGCGAAGGTGCTACCAGAATATAACAAAAATCATCCTGGCATTTCATCTAAATGGGTAAGAAAAACCCAAAGAGCACAAACTGGCCCGGGTTTCTTCACAACATTTTGAAGATAATAGGCCAAGATGATTGAAGGACGGAGGAAAAGCCTTGACCTTGCTCATTATCTTCTCATTTTGCCAAGATGACTATCCTAACACAAAAAAAGGAAAAAGTAAATCTGATTCAAGATGTTAGACATGTAGTTTGTCTACAAAATTGCTGTCTTAATTGCCCTGCAGGTCACAAATACATAATGAAGTTGTCATTGATTTCTGTTACAATGATCTCATCACATCTATAATTTAGGATTCCATTTCACAAAATAAACTTGTTATCATTCTATATCCTGCAGTAATATGGTTCTTAAATGAGGTCAGGAAAAACCATGTTGGCAGCACATTGAGAAATTGTGTTTCAACTCCAAAGGGGCCAAATCAGCTTTACACAAGATTTACTACCCCTTTTGGCACTGAAGCAACTTGCAAGTTCAAGGAACCTCCATAGAATGACAATTCTTTATTTAAATTTAAACTTTTAAAATTATTTGTTAAAATAAAGAGTGAGCACAACATAGAGGGAGACAGACACAAAAGAGAAGACGCAAAGGTGATTCAAAGGCATACATCTACATTCTCAACATCTACAACAAAAATGGTTTCCTTTAAACAAAAATACTTTGATTCTTAAAGCTCTGCTTATTGCTGGCATTTTGGCATTGCAATACTTAACTCTCAAAACTCTGAAGTTATTTTATTCTTGAAAAACCTACATCTATTCAAGGAAGATTAGTTGCTACCATCTTCATCCTAAATTATCACTGGAGAATTTAAAGTCCTTCTAATCCAAGTTCATAAACAAGAAGTTTACCATAAAAAAAAAATAAATCCCAGAACACACAAAACTGAGAAGTAATGACAGGAAAGTGGTCAGACCATACACCACAATCTTTGTTAAAATCACCATCTCTCACATGCAAAGCATCACAAAGTATTTAGCAGCAGTGAGATGATGATATGTAAAATTTAGCTCCTCTGTGACCCCATCAAAACCATATGTACAGCTTGTGGGATATGAAATTCATCAGGCTCCCCTTCCTGGCTTATTGTCCAGCAATGCAAATACTCATGTACATCAGGTTAGACACTTTGGCACACAGCACACCAGATTGCCACTCAGGAATCTAATCAGATCAAAATATGCCACTGTAATCCAAAAATGGCTGGTTTTCTGAACTCCACTCTTTTGCATCAGAGTAAAAAAAACTTTTCTTCAGACTGGCAGAGTGCTCCAAAAAAGTTTCCCATGGATAATAAATAACTTAATTGGCAGCATATTCCTCAAAATATTCCTCTTACTTTTGAGCAAGAAATGATGATGGTTATAAATACTTTTGGGGCATTCAAAACAAGTCAAATCTATATATACTTTGTTTAGCTCCTAAATTACCAGAATATTTCAGGGATTATTTATTAGTTTATAATCTGTAGGGTTTGGGGGTTTATTTGTTTTTTAATATCTGCCATGCTTCTATGGCTCAGTAATGAATTGTCTTTTGTATCTACATTATGTAACACCACACAAATTTTGGCTCAAACATGGCTCTGGCAGAAAGCTTTTTCAGTTCCTCTCCCTATTTCTACACAAGTCACTGAACCCCAGACTATACATCTCATCCTGTATTTGCTAGCCAACTAATGTTAATCACCTGTTTAACAAGCCTAGGTATTACCTACCTCTGAAATCAAGATTACCAGGCCTCTTTAGGGAAAGATCTGACTTATTACACATCTCCAATAATCCGTATTTTTGGTAACTGTTTTCCTGCCTGAACTTTTCTTTAGGGCACACAGATTCTTTCACTTATCTCAAAAAGAGTGGAACTCCAACAGACAGACTCAGCAAGTCATCCACAACAGTCTCAGATGTCTGACTGATTCACAGCAGTCTGCAATTCCCATCCCAAAAGGATCAGGGTGCTATGCAAAATAAAATGAATGTATCCCTATAATGTTCTTTCATAGAAGAAAACGTCATCCTTATTTCTTTCAGGTGGGAAACAGAGGCACAGGAGAACTATACAACTTGCCAACATCTGAAAAGCACAGAATGATTAAACCTGATCTATATGGAGGGCTGCCATTCCACCTGACCAAGGAAGAAACAATAAAAACAAGTTGTTTCTCTCCATAGAAAGATAATTCAACTTCACATTACAGAGACTTTGTATCTTGGAAGATGAGGGAATCCAACAAAACTCTAGTGTTCTCCACTGGCTTATTCAGTTGAACTACAATTCTGAACACTCCCAGATTCTGCTCAGCAAAAACTAACTGGTTTGGGTTTCTTGTTTTGAGTTTGTGGGGGTTTTTTTAATTCAAAGGAACAAACCGACTGCCAGCAAATCTTCATGTTCCATGACTTGGAAATACCCAAACACCTGTGTTTGTAAATTTCCTTTGCTGACTTTCCCAAGTAAAATTTTCCACTGGATAAAGTATTTTTTTTTCTTTTTCCCCATCCAAATGCAGTAAAAAAGCAGCTGTTTTTATCACAGTTCAATTTCTAAAATGACATCAACAAAAGCAACTCATATATGACAGATGAGTAGCAAAGTACTCGCTACTGCTCAGCCTCAGCGCTCACCAAAGCAGATGAAATGTGGAATCTCAGAGCTTCTACTAATGTAGACTTTTAGTCTGTACAAATGTTTGCATATCATCATCTGTCACACATTCACAGGGCAACCTATTTTTAAAAGCTAACCACAGCATCTGCAATCCTTTTTGCCTTCTGAGCAGAAAGAAAAACTCCATTAAAAAAAAGTGTAGTTGCTATAAAACCACTAAACCAGTTCTGACAGCAGAAAGTTTCACCTAAAAAGTGTATCAATAACTACAAAAGAAACACAGCTATAGCAGCACTTCCCTGCAGGGTCACCACATCCAAAACTAAGTGGAGTATCATCAAAAACAACTTCTTTACTAAATAATGGTGAAGGGCTGGGGCCTGGGCTATGGGCCCCGAGCTGGAGTTGATCTACGGATGAGTCCCAACCCAGCAGCTTGTCTTGTTCCCCAAGTGGTTTCAGGTCCTACAGACAGAACCTGGCCCACCTGTGTGAGGCCCTGTCTGCCCCCAGGTGATCAAGGTTGGGGTGGTGGGTGAGGCTAGAGCTATTATCAACCAGGGACTGACCAGTTTGAGAGAAGAAACAAGGAGCTGATCAGTTTGAAGAGAGTTCCTGTGGAATAAAGTTCCTGTTGGGGGCAGCTTGCTGAGCTCTCTCTCAGTGGTGTGTTCCCCTTTGGCTGATTTGAGATGGAGAAGAGCAAACAGATGAAGAATAAAAGATGAAGTTATGCCGAGGGGACATTACTGAGTTTGGTGTTGGCCTGAGGAAGAGGAGAGCCAGCAACACAAATGGAGCTCACATAAATCATGAGCATATAGGCCTCAGTGTGTGTTAGGGGAAGACAGTCACTTTCATATCATTGCAAGATGCTTTTAGACCTTTTGAGAAAGGGCATTTATTCTTGTAAGACCTAGAGTTATAATGTGGTCATCTCTCAGGCATGTTGATCAGCATGTATCACTCCCCCATTCAGAAGGGCACATTCTGATCCATGCAGGAGCTTCCTGCCGTGCATTTACAAGGCATGTCCATGTGCAGTGCCAAGCACTAAAGATTTGTCATCCAAAGCCATTTTTCCACCTACCAAGCCAGTATGCAAAGTATGCCACGTTACCTTTGGGCAGGTAATCTCAGTCTGCTGGATCATGATAAGGGCAGATGCAATCAGAGCTCCTTGACGTACATAGTTCACAGGATCATTTGTCATTGGCTCAAGCAAATTAATTGCTTCCTAAGAAAAAACAAACCAACAAGAAATAAGCAGTCTCAAAGTTAATACTGTTTTTAGTATCTCAGTATTCAGTACCCTAGTGGAAGGTTATCGGATTGATGTCACCAGATGTAACCCCACAAAACCCCAGCAATGGATAGAACAAGATCTACCTGCAGAAATAGGGCAGCAAATAAACCACAGTTGTAAGCAATAGTTGCATTCATGACATAAGAACTACTGACATCCCTTAAATAGTACACATAAATTATTCATACACTTTCTTTGCCATTCTTGCCAACAAAATAAATCAGTGTTACCTTCATTTTCTGCATAAGGACCAAGTGAACCAGAGATATCAAACAACATGTTGGAGGTTAGAAAATGAGTTGGCAGAACAATCCAGGTTCCAAATTCTTGGCCTTACACTTTATTGCTAGAACTGGTAACATTTAGTATCACATGAAAGGATTTATTTCAAACCTACTTCAAGTGGGGCTGCCTCTGAGCACCCATAAATCTAGGGTTTTGAAACATTTCAAAATGCTCTGTTTCCTCTTCAGTAACTTCCCAGCTAAGCACAGTAGGAACATGATCCACAGGGATCTATCAATAAGCATTCCTTTCAATGCAGTCACTGATTATGAAAAGCTATAAGAGAGACTACTGTAATAAATGCTGCTTAGATGCACCCAAGACCAGAATAGGCAATTTGCAGGCATCCCAGAAGAAATCATCTCTTCAGGCACACTTTTTCATCTCCCTTTACAGTTCTGCTGCTTTGCAAGCCATGTCTTAAATACACAACAGAACTATTTACAGACACAAATTCATTTTCAACCATGCAGGGTCCTCAGGACACATTATGCAGGACAACTGGGCTCATCTAAACTCACTGCTACCAAAATGAGCTCCCTCTCCTTCCTTAGTTTCCCTCCAGCTTCCCAGTCCCTCCCCTTTCTCTGTGTTAGCTGCAGCTCTTGTCTCACCTCTCAGTGAGCTGTTCCAGCTCAATAATTCAACAAAGAACTGTTCCCTTTTTTGTTGTTGCTATCTGGGTCAGTTTTCTGTGAGTTCGTGTCTGAGTCAGCTCACTAGGGAGCTGGACATGAGACAGAGCAAAAGGTGGCAGAAGAGACCAAGACTACTTGTTTCAACAGCAGCAAGTTGTTAGTGAGCTCATCCTGCCTTCAGCAACCACATTCTTCAGGTTTAGGTGGAATAAACCTAAGATAGCAGTTTGTATAGCCATGGGCTGCACAGATAAATTTGGTTTGTGGTAATACAGGGGCTTTCTAAAAGTACTCTGAAACGGCATGTGAAGTGAGCTGTTAGACACTCTTTCGAACAGGAGAGATAAGAGGCATCCACCTTAAGAAGCTCAGAGAGCTCTGTTAAGCTATTAGGTGACCTTCTGATTGCAGAAGTCAGACAGAATGGCTTGGCAATCTCTCCTCCCCATACTTAAACTAAGGACATGAGCAAAGGCAGCTGAGTGCATGAGTCTCCCAGCACAGACCCCTCTTGGTGTTACTTTTGACAAGGTGAGGCTTTTAAAAACAAGCTGATTTTACAGAAAACACTGTTTCTAAGGACCATTTCTAGAATAATATCCCTTTGCTTAGACTGCTTTTGCCAACTGAGCTATCTTGGAGGCTGTGCTCCTCCACCTGAGGGTGACTCACTCACTCCTAGCTACACATTCAATACGATTTATGGAACATTCACTATGATAAAAAGCTGAACTTTCCCATTTCCAAACTTGAATATATTTGGGCCTTCAAAACCTACTAATATAAGCTCTGGAAGACATGTGTGCACGTAGTCAGATGCTTTAGGTCTTTATCACACAATGTATCTGGAAATAAAACAGACTTCTTTGTGTGACTAAAAGCATTTCCACTTAAATCAACTTGTCGGATGCAGCAGGTTAAAAATAATTATCTCCTTGATTCCACCTTCTACTTGAGAATAAAGCAACCTGGATAAAAATAGGATTTTCACTTTGCTTTCAGGTCTGCGTGCTTTAGATACTGAAGATGGCAGGCAGTGTGTGTCAGCATCCTCTGTTTCACAACACAAGTGACGTGCTGGGGAGCGCTCACTTGAAAGAGCCACAGACCCAGCATTAATACTAGCTGAGGAAGGGATGATACAGATAAGTGTGAGATTTATCAAAGACTTGGAAGTATGAAACATGCTGCCTCGTGGACAGTCTGTACATCTGTTTTGAAACTGTGATTTGTTACCAGTACAGATGATATACACACGGATGAAGCAGAGGAAGCTTATTCCCAAGTTTATTTGATGCTTGTCCCAATGAGGGCTCACTTCCCACAGCAGAAGTGGGAATCCTTCTTCACTAAAAGGTTCCTGCTACACTGTGTGAGAATTATCCTTCACTGGCATTTATAAAGTAAGAATAAAATTTACTGGCTGTGAGCTACACACCTGAAACTACAGTAAATTTCATTAAATTTCACTGTACTAGGCTTTACTACATGGATCTTCTGGGAGTGATGTATCACAGGAAAGAAGAAAGAAGCTGGAAGTTATGCAAAGCACCTGCTGTTTTCCTGTCACTGGCCCCCTCTTGTTCCCCCCTAAAGCAATCTGTAAAAGATCAATTCCAAGAGCAAAGGAGTATTGATTCTGAAGTACTGAGCATACATTTAAGGTTCAGTGGCAACTTGACAGTAAGGAAACTCTAAGAAAAGTTTTGAAGACAAAATTCCAAGAATGTGGCAAGAATGTATAAAAACATTCTTCTATTTTATCTATTCTGTAACAGCAGGAAAAGAATCTCTATGCCCAGGATAGTTAAAGAATCTAAAGAAGCACTGCTCTACTCCAGCTGGCTAGCAGTGTACGTGTGTGAGAAATCTGATCTCTGTGTGTGATGTTTCCACACCAATGTCTCTGGCATGAGAGAGCAGGAACAGTTGTGGCAATGGATGCTCCTGGTCCTCACCTTGTTTCCAGTGCCTGCACAGCAGATACCCAAAGCCATGGCAGCCCCATAACGCACATGGGGGTTGTAGCTCTCTGACAGCAAAGAGACCACGCTCGGACACTGCTCAGGAGTCCTGAAGAAAGGCAAAAAAAGAATGTTGTTTATTAGTATTGTTCTTCAAAACATGGAGACTTTGTTCATACAGGAGAACTTAAAATTGTCCTTCCACATCACGTGTTTTGCATTTCTCAAAATTTAACCAGAGGGATGGAACAAATGGTCTAGGGAGGAAGTGCACAAATGAATCAACTCTCCTATCACTGCAGGTATCACACAGTTCCCACTATGAAAGTCTTCCTTTTTAGTGCACATTTTCTGCCTTTAAAAGGTTATCCAGCAGAATGACATATCAGGTCTTTATCTCTAGAAATGATGCTGTTGTGACACACTTTCCACTAGCAGAGATTTAGTCTCTATGAGACACACAGCACTAAATCTCCCAACAGCAGACACAAAACCCAACTCCATATTCAATCAATCTTCAAGGCTGGTGGGTCCCAAACTCCCTTTTGCAATCACTGCTGCTGCTGACTCCTCCTCACCCCCACCTACTGCTGTAAATCAAAGCATGTAAGGAAATGCTGATACAACTCACACTTCCCATCAGTCTATCAGCAACGTTTACTGTTGCCTCCTTACAGTATCATGCTGTGATGTCTCTGCCTTTTAAGAGATCTAAAAGAGTAGTGTACTCCATACCCCGGCCAGCTGGGAACCAGTGGCCTGTTGGTCCTTACAGCAACAGACCTTCCAGCCCAGTGCTGGGGGAGACGAAAGGGAACCCTTCATCTCCTACAGCAAGAAGCACATGTTGCTAATGCTAACAGTCTTGAGTATTTCTGAAGTAGGGCGGAACTCACTTACAGGTGTGGATATATTCATTTTCCTCCTGTCTTTGTAGTCATATTTATCACTCTATTAATTCTGATGCTTCACAAACCACTTCATATGATCATAAACTGCCAATTTCAGCATTTCTAATGCAGCAAAGGCAAAACTGTTTGTAAAATAAGCACCTCTGCACCAGACAAGTCTGCATTCTGAACTCATAGCCATTGCAAGCACATCCATCACAGCTACTCTTATAATTTACCCAATCTCATGACACCATAAATGTAAGAGTGATGCAGGAATGTGGTTGGCAAGTATGTGCTCATGAAAAAGAAAGATGGGAAACTATAAATTGCAAGTGATTTAATTATGTCTGTTTTCAGAGTGCACATCAATTGGTTACCCACTCCATCTCACTGGGTCTTGCAGCCCAGACTAGCTCTTTAGTTGTCACATTTGCAATCCTAAATGCAGTCTGTAAGCCATTTACTTTGACTACAGACTGATTTCAGACCAAAAGGTACAAAGGAAGAGCCAAGAACACCTTAGTTTTAGCTTCTCTCCTTATGTTTGCTATACTGAAAGATGCAGTTTGGAGTGTGGCAGCAGTACCTGTTGTACACAGGAATTACAGCATCCTGGGGGATCATTAAGGGTCTATCAAAGCACTCAACAACTCAAGAGGTCGAAAAACCATTACAGAGTATACTCCAGCATTGGTTTTATTTAAATAAATACATGAATCATAGAAAACAGAAGAAAGATCTTAAGCAATAATGTAGTTCATTCTCTTCTTTCATCGTGACTGGGGACAGAAGACATGTCATGTAACCACACTCGTACTTCAGTTACACTCTAAACACTAAAATCCATTAGTTTCTACTGTAGCTATTCTTTTCACTTCAACACTTTCCCATAGTCTCCTCTAATAACTAGTCCTAGACTCCTCTTCACACTTCTCACTCCTGCTCCAGCTGATCACAGACAGGCAGCACCATCACACAGGCTCAAGTCCTCCTCCACCATTGCTGAAGCAACCTGAAGGCACCCAGGTCTCAGAGGCTTCTCAATTCCTCAGCTGTAATGGTAGCAAGTACCCAGATCTCCTACCTCACTCCTTACAGTTTGTTTCTTTATGAATCATAGAATCATTTAGGTTGGAAAAGACCTTTAAGGTCATCCAGTCCAACCATAACCCTGGTCAACCAAGTCCACTGCTAAAACATGTACCTAAGCACCACATCTACACAGCTTTTAAACACATCCAGGGATGGTGATTNTCCTGCCACTTTTCCACAAGCCTGTAGCATTGCAGGGAGTTGTTGTGGCCCATGCAGGACCCAGCACTTGGCCTTGTTGAAGCTCATGCAGTTGACCTTGGCCCATTGGCCCAGCCCGTCCAGGTCCCCCTGTAGAGCCTTCCTACCCTCAAGAAGATCAACACTCCCACTCAACCTGGTGTCATCTGCAAATTTACTGAAGGTGCCCTTAATCCTCTTGTCCAGATCATTTATAAAGATATTAAAGAGAACTGGCCCCAGCAGTGAGCCCTGGGGAACACCACTTGTAACCACCTGCCAGCTGGATTTAACTCCATTTCCCACCACCCTTTGAGCCTGGCTGTCCAGCCAGTGTTATCCTAAGACACCTATGTAGGGTAAGAATCCCATCTACCACCACCACCTTACCAAAAAACCTCCTCCAAACAGCAGCAAAACCAACCAACCAACCAAAACCAACCCAAAACCCACCACACGTAAGAGAGGAGCAAACACAAAGTTGCTGGAATCTGCCGCCTCCAAGATGCAGCCATGATCAACTGTTAAGAAACAGGAAAGAGCTGGGAAACAGAACAATTTTGTCCTGCGAGCAAGCAGTAGAAGTGAAGATTATAAACTAAAAGGCACATTTAAAACTCTTGCTCAAATAACCTGGAAGCTGACAATGTTTCTGAAAATGAGCTGATGCAAAGACCAGGAGTCACAAATCCTGTAACAAAAGAGCCCAAGCATTCAGCTGCCCAGAAGACTTCAGCTCTTGCACAAAGACTCTTAACACCTTTGTGTTTGCTTTGCTTCAGCAAATGTTAAACAGGCAGATTGTGAGCCAAAGAGAAAAGCATCTTTTGGTAAAGATGTGATTATGCACTTTGAAGCATTAATCATTAAATTCCTGTTCAGAAAGCTGGATTTTATAGAATCATTAATTTGGACACATCTTTGTGTCTGCAGGTTCAGAAGTTCCAACACAGTTTTTAATATAAAATCAGGATTAATGTACACTAATTGATTATAGAATTCTTAGCCAGATTTACTATATTTATGGTCATTATTCTAAATGCTTTTATCTCAAGTCTATCCATAAAATGGTCAAGCATTTTGACAGAGGTAAATCTACTTTGGGAGTTAAAGCCACTTAACGAGTCCCAGCACCTTCCTCAGTATCATGGTCTTCTGGAACCCAGAGCCCTCAGAAAGTGTCTTCCCATGTAACAGAGAACTAGGAGGCAGAACCACAAGTGGGCT
Source organism: Brachypteracias leptosomus (assembly GCA_013401335.1). Taxonomy (NCBI): domain Eukaryota; kingdom Metazoa; phylum Chordata; class Aves; order Coraciiformes; family Brachypteraciidae; genus Brachypteracias; species Brachypteracias leptosomus. Next base: position 76,020 of record VYZX01010478.1, read on the forward strand.
GAGGAAGTGAAAGAGTCTTGTAAAAATGCTTATCAGAGGAAGATGACTTCAGTACACAAGAGCACTGTTGGCATCAATGCCTAAGCAATAACATTTGCTTGCTCGCTTTATTACTGAGACACTTTACAAAGCCCAACAGAGTGTTGCCAAAGGTTAGCCCATATAAAACCAAACCCACACTTAATAAAATTCATAAAACGCAAAATAATTCTGTCAAGTGATAAAAGGAAAATTAAAAAGCCCTCATAAGCAGCTCCAGGCTGGTAATGCAGTTGGGGAGTATGTTTAAATCACGGCCACGTTCTCCTCCTCCTGGCTCGAGCCCTTCACCCTTCGCTCAGAGCAGAGCCATGCGAGCTGCTGACTTGATGTTCAGCACAATGGAGGGGCAGACCTGCTGCTGATGGAGGAGGTGTCCACTTCACTGGTGCCAAACCCCATGCAGGTTCCCAAGCCAAGCCCACCCCTTTGGCTCCCTCCTGGAGACCTCCACCACCCTGTCGTGCTGATGGCTGAATCTATGTGGCTACTGAGTGGAAATCTCTGGTGGGAGGGGAGGGAAGTAACAGAGTACGAGAAAATGTAAAAACAGTACTAAAAAAAAGATGAATGGTTTCTCAGAAGTCACACTCAGCAACAGGCTACTCTTAGTCCTAATACTGTCCTTACTACTAGTTAAACAGAGAAGATAACATCACATGACATACGAGGAAAACATCTGGAGATTTCGTGGGCAGAAGTTTAATCTCCAGACACAATCTTCCCTCTTCCTCTTAAAAGTCATAGTAAGAATTCTAAACCTGGAGTATATTTAATATCTTTTGAGGCCAGAAGCAATGTACCATAGTCCTCTAGTCTGACCTTCTCATAACAAAGTTCAGTAACTTAATCTAAAAATTCATACATTAAAGCCTAAGACATGTCTCTAAACTGGGCTCTATATCTTACAAAGATAGGCAATGTCTATTTTTAAAAACCAAATTATATTTAATGCACTGGTTCCTTCCTTTTTTCCTAACACTGGTTTTGCTCAAGCAGTTTGCTCTTGCAATTACATTTTACTACAACAGCAAAATGACCACAAAAGAATGGCCTGATTATTTCCTTCATTTTCATCTGAAAATTGCTCAGCTGCTCCTTCATAAGCCATCAAAACACAGACGTCAGTGAACTCGGACCCATAAACAGAAAAGCAACATCACAACTAGCTTCAACTTTGTTCTGGTACTAGAAACTAAATGAATCAAGAAGCCAAAAAAAGACAAAAAGTTTCTTCTACAGGACTTCAACATAGTATTCGGCTACAGCTTTGTTTCCACCCTACACCAGGACAACTTTTACTGTTGTGATACATGGGCTGCAGATGAAGGACTTGCTATAAGATCCAGTTTCGTTTCAGAAGTCATAAACAAAACCGTAAAAAAATAAAATGCACAAAGACAGCAATGAGAGATTCTCGGCAAAACAGAATATCTAGCTAGCATTGGCTTAGTTTTACCCACAAGTGGCTGCTCTCAAAACCTCCATGAGAAACAAACACCCTACATGGCTAAGAATTTTGCATCTTCAGGGAAACCAGAACCAGAGAGGACACAAAGGACCTGCCTAACTTCTGCCCAATCACCTTAGCCTTGGCCTCAACTTTCTTCTCATTCCTGGGGATGTTAATCTCCTGGAGATAATAAAATATAAGTGACATTTATATGTATATAAATGTTACATTCTGCCTATAAAAACTGATACTTTCCTTGTAAGCTCCCTGGCATTTCTGGGAAACCAAAGAAACTTTTGGATTCTTCATTACTTCCAAAGAGAGAGGAAAGAAAGTTTTCCTTAAGTCTTCAGTGCAAAAATTCACAACAAACCCTGGATGTTGATTTTTATGAACACAGACTAATACGAACAAACCCACCCAGATCAGCTGGACGGAAAAGGTGGCCAGTTTCCCCTTTAATCCATGATGTTGACCATGGAAGGTTCTCCATAGTTTGCAGAGAACTCTGAATTGTATTTCCATTTCACCACACAACATTTCTTACAGCAGCATTATTAGGAATCTGTAAGGAACCTGAACTGCACTTTTTTTTCCTGAAGGTAGATAAAACTGGAACATCTGCAGATACTGTATTTCTTAGTAGGCTTTGCCTACAAGGGCCTTATTGGGCTACTGAAAAGTTGAGGGACAGTTAGGTTCATCGACTCTGTTTAACAATCCACTTTAATCTTTTTTCCATGAGGCATGCAACAACACAAGACAAATTAAAAACTCGGATTGCCGTATCTTGAAGCATAATCCACTTGGTTCCTTAGATCACAGCTCAGTTAGAATCACGTCCAAAAGCCTTTGCACAGTTTATCTCCAATGTTGTAAGTTGCACATCTTGAAGCTTAGAGGACTATTGCCATTTCTGTTTCACCAATACTTACACATGAAATCCTGTATATGTAATACAAGGTAGCATCAATAAGCAAATAAATAGAATACTGAAAAGTAAAATATCACACTGGTCTTGTGATTGAGACTAAAAATGGAAGTGTCTGAAGCATCACAAACATTTATTTTTTAGTCTAAATATTTAAGGACTTTACAACTCATTGACAAATGAAATGTCATAAAATTAAAGAACAATGTCAAATATATCTTTTAAATTCATCATGAGGTCTGCTCAGTCATATTTCAAAAGATTCTAAATATTTATGACTTTCTAAACTATTGGACATGAATTAATGATTTGATACAGAGCTATTTGCACAAGTTGCTTTGGTGGTTCAGTGACAGATAAGAGAAAAGCTTAACAGAAGTTTCACTTCATCCACAATTGAGTTAAGGAAGAATGCAGATATCTAACTGCACAATTCACAGTCATTTCTGAAGGAGGGGTTTGTAGCAGAGAAGGGAAAACAAGGGAGATGGAAAACGTGCTGAGAAAAATGCATCAAACTGACATATTTCACTGAAGACAAAGCATGGATGCAAACCCCATCTCTCTTTCTTGAGAAAAAGGATCCATGTTATTCCCATACCACGAATTTCCTGCAACTATCTCATGTGCAACACAGCCTCCTTCTCGACAGTGCTTTTCTCTGAAATGCCTACTGATTGCCTAAGCAAGACTTTCTAAAGAATGAGAACTTCTGGGAAGCTGCCACTGTCAGAGGCCTGAGACACAATGGAACTGAACAACGGAACAACACCATCACTGGTGTCACCCAACACCTAATGTGGACGTGGCTTCACTCAAATAAAATAGTACTGGCAATTTGAAAACGGAAATAACAGCAAGAGGTGGGAAAAAAGTATCTATGTCTGTTCAAATATTCCAGTTAGGGTGAACCAAGAGCAGGGACTAGCAAGATTTAGGGCTTAAAACTCTCTAACACAGAAGAGGAACTAGACATGGGGGCAGTGCAGTGGCCCGCACAAAAAGCCTGGCCAGGAGCATGCAGTGAAGAACCTGCTGCAGATCTGCAATAGATACACAGAAGGATGTTCCTCAGAAATGATTCAAACCTGGACAAGTTCAAAAAAACATCACAAAAGGCAGAGAAGTTTTTCTAGCCATCTGAAATGAAACCAAGGCGCCAAGTGGGTATATATGCTACACAAGTCTACGTGCAGCTAAACTCGTATCATCTTCCTATATGAGTTCCTAAGAAAACTGTTTTCATTTGTATTTTAAAAAATCACTTCCTTTTCAATTAGATATGAATACCTTTATACAGCTTTCATCAGAGCAATCTGCAGGCAACAGTACAGCCTTCAGCTGGTGCTTCATCAAGGTGCCTCCCCCCTCCCAGTTTATTTAGTGGCTAAAGAGATGATTTTGTCATATAAATTGCATTGTAACATCCACTGAGGCATTGCAGAGAAGTGGGAACACTTGATTTTCACTTTGACCAAAAAAGCTCTTTACTGCAGTAACCAGCAGTGATGCTTCTCAAACAATAAGGTCTATGAACAGCAGTTGTAGAGGTAATATAGAACTTAAGTTGACCAAATGACACTTCTATAACTCTGATACTTCCCCCACACTGAAGTGATTGAGTGATAGTGTCTACTGTGCAGTGAAGGAGCAAAAAAAAAATCCAACAACAACAAAATCAAAAATCTCTTTCAAGAGAATGCTTCAGCTTCAACACAGACTTGACCAGTAACTGATGCTGATGACTAGCAGATGTTTCTGACAGACGCATTGTCTACTTTTTTCCCAAAAAAGTTTTAACACTTGCTCTTTGTTCAGAGATGTGACATGAAGATCTGCATGTGGCACACACCCGCAAAATGATGACTGAAGTTAAAAGATTAATCTTTTTCTATACTTTGGTGGTTTTACTCCAGAACAATTTTTCCCATTTATGATGCAGACATGCTGCCAATAGCTCCAGCAAGCAGTAATAATTCCAGCCGTTTTTCAACAAGGAGAAAAAAATAGCTCATGTCAATAATGAAGGAGGAAAACAAGCTTCATCTGTACAATCAGGAAGTGTGAACGCTGTATTTATTAATACAATGGAAATTTTGGTAAAGATGAGATTTATTTTATTATTAGTAGTAGTTAGATTAATGCCAAGAGAGCCTTCAAGATTTATAAAATGAAACAGAAGTTGATTATACAGAGTTGAGCTTAATGAAAACTGAATCAAAATGCTCATTAGCCCAATACAGTATTGACCTGTCTTGATTTCTGCTTTTTTTGTTTATGTTTTCATGTGCTCTATTCTCTCAGTACTGTTAGAGGTGACAATAGGGAGGTGGTCAGATAAGTAAATGGAATTACTACAGCTGGATTAATCTTTATTTCCTAATACATACTTTTCTGAAGAATTAAGACATCAAAAGCCAATTGCAAATGAATACAGCATGGAATCTTACTGAAAGTTTCATTTAAAGAGGAAAAATAAAGAACAAGTGAAAACTACTTTGCTGGAAATTCTTTTGTATGAGCTGAACACACTATAAGTCAAGTATTTATATTAGTTTCTGTCAGCAGTTTTTTCTCTTTGGCCCCAAATTAGCTGTACCCTAAAGAGATGAACACTTTTAAAAATTTTTTTAAACAAATATAAGTTGATTCACAGTTCACTGAGGACCTGATTCTCAGCTCAAGCTTGGTGAGCACTAGCAATTCGTGGAAGGTCATGGCTGGTGACATATAGGGGGTCAGACAACCATGATCTCATGGCCTCTTCTGGCCTTAAACTCAAGGACTGTATTACACACTTTTCCAGCTAATGTCCTTGGAAGCGAACTCTATTTCCATTTTAATGCAGAATATAAGATGACGTTAGAGACCATACGCACATCTGACTGAAAGCTGGAAGGTAACAAAAGAGAACACTCTTGATAATAAAAAGCAGCTGCATGAAGAAAGATTTAAAGTTACAGTGCACACACATAAAATAGTGTGCTAGACAATACTTCTATAAAATTAGGCAAGAAAAAAAAATCTGAGTTTTCACAGGGCAGCAGCAGTTTTTAGGGTTAACTGTGCTTCAGCCCAGAGAGAGAGGGAGGGAGCCGCAGGCACACACGGGTATAGCTGCAGTACTGTAACATGAAGGGTCCTTCACAGGATCTGCACATCCTGATACAGCTACAAGGAGCACACCTTACAATATTGGAGCACTGAACCCACCAGCCCTCTCCAGCTCTTTTCCAGCCAAACCCCCACTCATTTACTTCCCTGCTTTTCAAGCACTGGAGCTGGATACAAGGGTAGCAGCAGCCTGCAAGCTTTGCTAATGAACAAAGAGAAAACTGCACAGAAACTCTGCTAATCACCTCAAGTCACATCATCACAAGAATAGAAGAGAGGATAGCAAAAAACAGAACACAACCTTATTTCTGTCTGTTTTTTTTAGATGTGGCAAGAATGATTCTTCTCCGCTATTCAAGAGTTGGAGAAAATACCTGGGTAAGAAAGGTAGTTCTCCCAAAATAGAAATTCTTAATCTTTCTGTTAAAAGAAATGTAAGTGCTGAACAAAAGCACACAAAGAGACCATCTTAAGAAAAGTTATAAAAATGAAACAAAATGAAAAACTTGTTTTCCAGAAAGCAGTGAAAAAAATTTCTTATCTTAAAATCCACAATGTGATGAAAAAGTAAATAACAAAGGATCCTCCTGGATGAAAAATGAACTCTACTAAATTGCAGGAGAAAGAGGTAAGGCTTTCTTCATCTGAAAATTGCAATGCATCAAATCTCAGTAACTGAGCATTGGTTCAGCTTAATGCTGTGACAGCTGGTTTAGCCTCTGCTTGAAGGAGGAAATGTAAGTGTTAAGTCTTCAGCAGAGTTCAGAGAGACAGAGAAAGGGAGAGGGAGAGACAAAGCTGTGCTTAATAAAAGCCCTGCTCAGATTACAAAAACAAGTGGTTTACTCACCCCCCCTCCAAGTAATGGGTAAATTTAGATGTCTCAGTTCCATAAATCTTTACACTCCCCTTGAGACTATCACCAGTGTTTTATTGTCCACAGCTTCCTGACCCTCACCTGATAAATAGGAACTGTAGACATTAAAAAGGAAACCTCATACATCATTTCTGAAGATATTTTTGGGGTGACCCTCTGTGGAGAAATAAGATTCTTAATAAGGGGAAATATGGGACCTGCCATCTGCCTACGCACATGCTGCTGGAGACGAGACACTCGGGAGAGGAGGAGTTGCACACACACAACGTGAGCATCTGCCTGGGCATCAGGCTGTACTTACAAAGAGCAAATCTACGTACACGGTATATAAAGGGAACCATTTGGCATCCAAATTCATCTATCACTCTTTACTGCTGGAGAGAGAGAAAAAAAATAAAAAGGAAGCGAATGCACTGCTTCCTTTTCACAGCTACTGAACTGTCTCCTACAATCTTCTGAAAACTGAACCTTGCTATAAAGGGGAGACCAGACCACTGATCTCTACCAACCAGGGATGGACACAAGACAAGAGTTTCATTCTTAAGACTTAAAGCCCAGCAAGGCACAAGATAAAAATTGGATACCAGCTCGGACATGGTTGCAGTATCTCAAAATAGCAGATGACCAGTTTACCATACTGACCATGCTGGCGTTTCTTCAGGACCATCTCGGAGCAGAGAGGAACAGTGAACTCTTCCACCACACACAATTCCTGTGCAAAATACAGCTCCTGAACACATGCTGCTGGACACAAAAATGTCCTATCCTTCACAATTCTTGAATGGGTCTGGAGTTGGCAACGGATCTTTGTCACCTCTCCCAGTAACAGGAGAGCCCAAGCAGGACTACCCAAGTGACGAACAAGGAAACAAAGTGCGTTGGGCAGCTTTACTGATCCTCCTGGTGATAATCCCCACCATCGGGGGCAACATTCTTGTCATACTGGCCGTTTCTCTGGAGAAAAAGTTGCAATATGCTACCAACTACTTTTTGACGTCCTTGGCGGTGGCAGATTTGCTCGTGGGTCTGTTTGTGATGCCAATTGCTCTTCTCATCATATTATTTGGTAAGTACAGGGCGTTTGTTTCATCAGGCTGGCATATGGGGTACAATTTGGGGACATCTAATTTAAACAGAAAATCTGTTTGCTCTCCACCATTACAACTTTAAAAAAACCACTTGGATGAGAGGTGCTAAATCTTCTCTTTCTCTCTCACCTTAATATAGTTTAATGTCTTTATGGGAAGTATACCCACTATGAATATTTTTTCATTTGAAACAAACCAGTTAAAAATCACCTGAGATGTAGAACTGATACTAACTTAGAGCCAGATACGGGAAATTACATTTTGTAGTGTAATATTATTTTTAACAACATCAGCACAACGTTGTTATCTGTTCTATTGTATTACACTAATTGCTGGCAGTCTTGAAAAATGTGAAATGAAGATCAGGTATCTGTTCAGTACACTTAACAGGTTTTGAACTTTCTAGGAGTCAGGCACCTGATTCTATCTCAGTATTGACTCCATGCTCCATAAACAGTCAGAGATGGTCCCCAGCATCATCAGGGACAATGAACTTTATTAGTACCAGCTTGAGAGAAACCGCTTTTCTCCCACCCTGCAGAAAGCAGCAGGTTCATAAAGCATCCCAAGGAATTAAATTACGTGTTAAGCCAAGGAAGCCTCAATCTGTGTGCCTAATGTTTGAGATGTAGATTTATTTAGTCTGGATCATATGGAACAAAATAGGTAATTTTTACATAAACATACATTGGGTGTGACATTTTCTTTCTGGTTAGTCGTTACAGAACAAGCATGACCTTTTCGTATTCTCTCATGCACAGCTTTATTTCAGATATTGCTTTTGACAACTAACCAGAGGCAGCTCTATGGGAAAGTCTCTCTCTTTTACTCCTAAAGTTTCTTTAAGAATAAATGGTCTATTTTCATATCATACAAATGGGAAAAAAAATTAATGAGAGGGGTTTTTCAATAAACTTACGGATTTATACAGTTATTTTAAGGTACAGATACCACTGGGCCCTAGATAATGAAGAGCTGCAGGAGTTCATTTTTCCTATGCTAGATCTCTAAGAGTTGTCTGAGCAACAAGCAAACACAATCATAAACTTTATTTCAGAAAGGCCATCAGTAGCTTTTGTTTGCTGCAGAAGACTGGTATCACTTTATTAACAAATGTGTTTATTCACTAAATGCCCTGAGTCTGCATTTCTGTATATTCCAGACTGCTGCTCCCTGAACAGAAGTATGAATTGGGTGTTAGAATTCAGTCTTGAGATCATAAAATAGTCTTTTTTCAAGCAACAGTTTCTAAAATGAAAAATGAACATACATGACCAGGATAGTGATTTCTAACTTGGAAAAAAACCTCACCATGCCATCTATGTGCACATGAGTGTGGAGAGACAAGAAACAGATAGATATATACACACAGGCTTACACACAGATACTGTAACTGCTTAGTTCCTGCTAAAAGCCTCGTTATTAATAAAAATAAAACTACTAGCCATAAAAAGTACTAGTATTGGGCTAGCAATCAACACAAAAGGAAGACAAGTTCTGCATTTTGCGGAGTTGTTTTTTTGGTGGTGGTGGAGTTTTTTTGTTCTGAATTTTTATTATTTCCATTTCCCTAGACTAATAAATCTTTAATTTTTAACTTTATAAAGAGACTATTCCTCCTTAATCTCTCGACTAATCCAGTGCTAAGCCCTGGTTACAACAGTTTAAAGCACGCTAGGAATCTTAATTTAAAAGTCAAACAAAAGCATCTTTCATATTGCAGGAAATACACAAGAAAGTACCAAAATTAGTTACAATTAATGAAGTACAACTGTGACCAGCCGTTCACATCGCAGTGGTTAAAACTGAAATTTCTTGCACACAAGTATCTCTTTGGCAGCCAACCAGAAAAACTGCTTTGCCTCTTCACCAACTGGGAGAAGATGCTGAGGTATTTACAGAAGTTCAAAGCATGAGCAAAACATGAGGAGTTACTGGAACGAAGACAGAACAGTCATTTAAATGCGTAACAAGTCTAAATCTTGAAGCTACATTAGCCAGATAACTACTTGAACATAGAAAAATCATTGATAGCCAGAGAGCAAATTAAATCCAACCTCTTGGCACTCCCACAGAGGAATGTTTCCATAAAACTGAAATCGCTGCGTGTATCTTCTAGATACAGAATACAAATATTATGCTTCCGATTTGGGACTGATATCTAATTATGTGGAGAATATCTGAGGGGAAAAAGTGTGAACTAAAGTGCGGTCACATTAAATGATCCTAACTCTAAAAACTAATGTCACAGGGTGTTAAAATTCAAAACTTCCTATGTTTACATAAAAATCTTCAGAAATAGACTGTCACTATAATAAAGAACTGCCCCTTTCATAATTATTCACTTATAGATGAATAAATCTGTAACTCACTCCTTGGTATAATACCATGAGCAGCAGATCGACCAAAATGTACTCTGATACAAATATACACTGCAATTTTAATTTAGGAGTGCAAGTGTCAGAATATACAAACTATTCTTTGCTTTTATGGCTTGCTAAATTCTTCTCATTTCTTCTAAAGTATGGAGGGCATATTAGGAAATAATTGCATTCTCTCAAATCTAGCTTTCAAAGGAGTTATCCAAATTTCTAACACTCAGAACTACTGAAGGAAAGCAAAAATGCTGCTGTTCATCTGGTAGTGAGATTAACAAACTTGAGAGATCCTCTCATTTGCAAAGCCCTCAGGAGGAAGGGTCTGTCATCCACAGCTCGGTGGACAATGGCTACTTGGAGACAATGCATGTACCATCTTTTAAAATATATTCTTTATTCCTGATATTCATCCACTTAAAAATCAGAAGGTAATGCTGATCGCCCTGAGCTGCAACCCATTATTTTTAAAATCTATCACAAGCAATTGCCATCTTAATCTTCCCCCATCACTGACGATGAAACACAGCAAATCTTCCCTTCTTGCTTGTGCAAATTACCAGAGAAAATGGCTTCGATTGAGGGCTACTTTCTAAAATATAAAGATAAGTAAGAAAATAAAGGTTTATTCCTTACAAAGCAACTCCAATTTAAAAAAATAAAAAATTAATGAGCACTTTGATAAATTCAAAGGACTCCATGACAGTGAACAACTCCTGTTGAAGCTGTAATTGTAGTGGAGAAATCAAGGCCGGCAGACACGGGGGTGAAATGGCAAGAGGGGGGCCTGGCAAGGCCTGTGGAGCCCACGGAGATGGACACTGGCATGAGGGTGACCACCACACACAGGCTACAGGCACACACACACTAGTTTGAAGACTGAAGCTCAGGCTTAAGTCATTAAAAGTGATTAAAAATATCCAATTTCCATCTCAGTAAAAGCATCAGTATCTAACGGCAACAAAATCCTTTACAGGCGACACGTTTCAGCAGCCCTTGTAGCAGAAGAACAAATGGTCTCCAAGTCTATTTAAAGATCTCTCTTAATCATGCCTATACGTGTACACAAGCAGTGCTTTCTCCCCAGCCTTCACAAAATCTTTTGGCTTACATCAAGAGCAGCTCTTCTATACTGTACTTCATTTTAAGGATTACACATTTCCAAGGTATTTCCTATAAATAAAGCTTTTCTTAAATAAAGATTCATCAAGGGTAAACAGTTGTGGTAAAAGCTCATTCTCTTAAAAGCAGTCCCTCAAATACTAGGTACAGTTTCTAACACAGATATAACCAACAAATGAAAATAAATAAAAAGAAAACACACCACAGCACGAATCCCAGACAGTATATGACTCCTCTGGACTTTAAGGTATCAAATTCACAACATTTGTTTTGTTTAACTAATAAGCATATTCTTCAACTCTCACAAGCTACTGCATTTAAAGCCTACTCTGATTTTGTTTGGATAAAACCCATCATCTGACACTCACAGATATAATACTACATAGCACTATAATGATGAATGTAATAACTTGCTGCTTTCTGCATCCAGTTCAAAAAAAGACAAAAATAAAAGACAAAGCTTTTCTCTGTTTAATTCCATTTATCAACTAACAAAAGCTCTTACAACTCAAAATTGTACAAGGTTGCTTTGTGTCAGAATGCACCTATATTTAAAAGAAAGAAAAGAGCTTTTTGTTGCAAAATATTTTAGGGTTTTCTTCTGCAAAGAGTAAATTAACTACAAAAGGAAAGAATTTATCACACTAATTCTCCAGAAAGAAAAGTAGTTATAATCCAGGGAGCAGCATGTTAAGTACTCTCCCAACAGAGATCCAACTCTCCACTTGAGATCCAGCTGTGCTATCTGCCATTCTTCAAGACATAGAACACCTTCCACTGGTCACATTTTATCTGAACTAATCCTTCATCACAGAGTCAAAAGAAGTAGTTTTAATTTTCTGGAGTTAGCAAAAATATTTAGAGCCCATCAAATAAATTATTTCTTTGAACTGTATTTTTTTCCTTGCTTTCTTTTTTTTCCTTTTTACAGCAGGTTACATGATCCACAAGACATTTTGGGTTTTCTTTTTTGTTTTGTTTCTTTAAAAAGGCACCATACCTTTACTGTCAGCTGAAAGTGTAGACAGAAAAATTAAATAGAAGTAAGCATTTCTTCATGTACTTAATTAAGTTGTACTAATTACAGCTTTCTCATACCTGCCTGACAGAATAATTTTTTGAAGCCGAATTTCAACCACGATAGCTATTTTAGGAAATATTCAGCTAGATACTAAAATTTACTGGTTAATGATTTGAACGTAGACCTCCTCTTTGCTCTTCTGCCTCACTGTCTACATCACCCCACCTGGAGTCCACTGCTTTGGGGATGGGTGAGGTGAGGTTCAGGGCTCCATCCATCCTTGGCAATGGATGGAATGAGGTTTCCCATCACAAGTAAGAGTGCAGACAAGCATGTGCAATGTCTGACTTCATCAATTTTTCCATCCTTTGGGGTTTGTAACTCAAGGCAGCAGCATTATCATTTCCATCTATCAGTCACATTATATGAAACAAAATGTTTTAATCTCAAGCTACTGCAACATTACCACACTGATAAGACTGGGCATTACAATAGTCAGTTCATTTGCCATTCTCAGCACATAGATCTATTTATTCAGAGCAAGGAAATTAAAACCAATCTGATTTTTTAGAAATGCCTTTTTATGTTTTCCCCTTAATCATCATTCAGAGACAAACTGATTTCTCTGGCAATACTATTAATGTGCCTACTGATTGAGTACAGCTGAAATTTATAAGGAAGGAGAGTATATTTAGCAGATCAACTTCTACCACTAGAAAGAGAAAAAACTTCTGTGTTCACAACATTCTTGCCTGGGATGACAGAACATTCTTATAGACACACAACACTGAAGTGCTCTTCAAATTGAACACTGCTAGCACTACTTGTGAGTGAAAAAAAGTAGTTAAGGAAAAAATCAGAACCTCATTAAAGTTCATTCAGTTTGGCATTGGAAACATTGATAGAGGAGACTCAGCTCTCAAAAACACAAGCCTTTTGGAAATTGGAATATGGCAAAACCTTTATCTTGGACACAATACAGTGTGAACTAGATTCTTCAAGATCACCACCAAGATGCAACCATGGTTCTGCAACGATTGTCTAATAAAGGGTTATGACCCATTATCTCCTCCATTTAAACACAACCTTGAATCATAGGACTACCAAGGACATAGCTGAAAGTAACCATTTAACAGTAGGACACAAGGACCAAGCAGTCATGGCCCATTTAAAAAAACTTTTCTATCCAGAGTCCTTGCCATAAACAGCTTATGATCTAAAAAGGACAAAGAGACAGAGAAAGGTTTATAATGCACAAGTAGCCTGATCAATGTGATGGCACCAACCACTCCAGTTAGGAGCTAACAAAAACCAGCTGAGGCAGTGGCAAAGCTCAGTTCCTGTACTGTTATGAACTTCTCAAGGGTATTGATGTCAAGGAAAAAATCAAACACTGAATACTCTCAAAAAGCTTAGATTCTAATGAGTTTTCTGTTCTCTTTCAGACAATGCCTGGCCTTTACCAACTGCCTTGTGTCCTATCTGGCTGTTCCTTGATGTCCTCTTTTCCACAGCTTCCATCATGCACCTCTGTGCCATCTCACTAGACCGCTATATTGCGATTAAAAAGCCGATCCAGGCTAGTCAGTACAATTCATGGGCTACAACAATCATCAAAATCATCGTGGTTTGGCTCATTTCAATAGGTATGTGAGACTCGGAGACTGGAAAAGGAATGAGAAGCTTTTCATGTCCTAAACAATAGGTGAAAGCTGGGCAAAATGGAAAATTCAGCCAAGTACTGTTGATTAGCAGAACCTAATGTCTGGGCTGGCCCAAGTCCACCTTCTGGATCATACAAAGCTACATCATAAAAATCTGCCTTAACTGTTGCTCCTTATCAGGCTTACCAGAAAGGGCAAGGATTGAATAGGGATAATCATCACTCTTCATCATGGTCCTAGAACTCCAAAAATCTGAAGACAGTATCTGCATGCATAGCATGTCTTCTAGGAGAGCAAGGTTTCATGTTCCTGTGGTAGTATATTCTGTTCCAAACACAATTTTAAGTGTAATTTGAGTAGATGCTGCTAAAATCTGTGCCTTACAACTGTCCCATGAAGCACATAAAAAAAAGGTTAATTACACCAAAGATTGACTGGTAAGTGAGTGGCTGGTAACATTCACACTGAAGACTCAGATGCACTGGTAATATAGCACATAGAAAGGCTAACTTCTAAGCAAAAAGCCCAACAGCAAACCCTGAAGAGTTTATATAAAGGATGTCAATGTATAAACTTTTATGATACTAGCATCTCTGTGATGTGCATGTGGCACCTCACCTGTCTAAAATTTGTTAAATGAGCTAAGGAAGTGAAAACGTAATTCAAGTAACAACGTGCACTGCAGGCAGCCATAGGCATAGCACTGTACACTGTGTGCAAGTGAAGGAACAAAATTAAGATTATTAAGGCGAATGATGCATAGGAGAGTGGGTACATTCTCCTTTGCTGAGGCATACATGCCTAAGCCAAAAAATTTCAACTTGAAAAAAAATTCTAGAAGAGCTGTAATGATAGGAGAAAAGATGCTATCTCTATTTTATCTCAGAAAAAGGAAACTGTTAGCATGACAAGACACTTACAAGCTGACCTTTTAATGCCTGATTTATTGTTATTAATCATTGCTGTACTTTTTCATTTCTTTTTTATCTAACACACAAGTACTCTGCAGCTGAGCCAGGGTTCTCCAAATCAAAGGTTAATTTGGTTCAATTCTCATTTTAAATGCCTGCTGTATCTGAAGATGTGCCTCTTATTAAGAAAGAGATCAAGTAGCTGAAGGGTAAACCATTTTGCTCTTGCTGCCTTCAACCAACTTCAGTAAGTGGAGTAGCAGACGAATCAGTAAATCCCTAGATCTCATTAAGTGGTATCAGGAAACATCGCAGAAATAACCTTTACCAGACAGCAAGGAACCTGTTGTTTTCGTTGTAATGTCAGACCACTGGCAAATGAAGTGCTGACTGTAATTTAGTGGTTATAAAAAATTCGTTTAAAAGACAAGATTGCTAACATTTTTAAAAACGAGTGGTGAATTACAGAGCTAGCTAGCCTCATTTAAACACTCTTAAATATGCAAGAGACTTTAAACAACATCCATCTCAAATGCACACCGCATAATTCTGGCATCTATTTAACTACTTGTGTATATGAAAGAGTCAAGCAGGGTGAAAAAAAAATCAGCTGTGTCCAGCCACTTGATGTGGTTAAGATAAGAGAGAAAGAGAAGTCTGATGTGTTTACAGAACTGCCCTTCAAAACCACAAAAAGGCAAGCAGATGGCATTAGGGACACCTTTCACTGGAGGAAAAGCCATACTAATTCTAACAACAGCAGTCAAAGTAATTCATGGGTTTTACACTTGAGAAGTTGGCAACTTTATGCTGCTTCCTCAATCACTAAGG
>VYZX01010478.1:114374-133381 GCA_013401335.1 Brachypteracias leptosomus
CAAATAGTCAATGATGTCCCCACCATGGTTAGCATGAATGAGACCCAAGGCATAGAGACCTCCACCTTCCTGGTAGGCTGACCCTGGAGAGGTGTCCTTGGGTAGGTATGTTGCCATTAGCTGTAATGCTTCTTTCTCATGACCCTGCATGTCCAGTGCCCAGCAGGAAAGGAGACAGTGGGAAGTGAAAGGTGAAAAAAAAGCAGATGCAAACATTTCCCATTAATATTTAAACAAATCAGGAGAAAATATGATGTAGCCATTACTTTCTCCACAAAAATCAGCCTTCTAGTGTTGTATAATTAGCAAAGAATCCATCTCTACTGGGGTTTACTAACCACAGTACATGGGTATTCATTAATCACTTGGTCACTGATTTAAATCAGGACAAATCTGGGCTGAAGCTACACAAATTCATTCACTAGAGCACTTTAATGAGGGTTGAGGCCCACAACACAATTACAAAGTATTCTTGCTATTTCAAAGCAGCTTTAAATATATCCTCCCTATGAATGAATTTGAAGAAAATGACCATTGCTTAGCCCACCACTCAAACTTACCACAGTAAGGACTTCAGTACTGTCTCAAAACCATGTAAGAAATATACACCAGCAATATTAGTAGCTACAAACTATTGACTCTGTTCAACTCAAAGGAAGAGAAGAGCTAAGAGGAAGACTCTCTCCTTGAGCCATGTTATCCTACCAGCTTTTTGATGCTCAGAAAAACATGCCGTAAGTTACATGAGATATCAGACCAGACGGACTTGATAAAGCACAGATTTTCTTTAGTGCAAAGACACAAACTATGTTACAGCCATGCCTTGCAATAGACAGATAAACTGGAGTGCATGGATCACTCAGAATCTCCATCTCAATGTTTTCAGCGCCCACAAGTCAAGCATTTATATCAGACAGAGGGAATGAATGCAACGTTACCTTGTGTATAACACCCAAGCTGGCAGTAGCAGTAAACTTAGCCCAGTTAGTAGCCCTGGCCAGCCACTCCAAATTGTCTCTAGAAGACAAAAAGAGGAAGGTTATACAAAGTTTTTCATACAGCCCATTCCTCATCCTGCAAGCAGGGTTGCCCAGCACTAAGGACTGCTTACAAAACAGAAGGCAGCTCCAGAAAGCAAGGCTAACCACGTTTTCACTTTATATCTCTCTCCCCTTCATCAGCCCTGACTTTTGGCTGGTTGTAGTTAAGCTTCTAGATACTGGTGATCTCAGTGAAAGATGGAGAATGGATCAATATTCAGCCCATCAACTCTCTGGCAGAAACTCTAGCAGAGTTTCTAGAGCTTTCCTTAAGTCCCTGGTAAGGTCAGCCCTGACATTTCCCTTTCAAGAGTCATTCAGCACTGTCAATCTCTACCAAGAAAGGTAATTATCTCGGAACTTCTCCAACTAGTAAACAAGTAGACCAGAAATGCCAACTCTCTGCCCTCCAAACTGTTTTTATGGTTAGCAGCCAAATAAAGTCAGTTTGTGAAGATAGAGAAAAGGAAACAATTCTAGCTTCTTCTCTCTGCCTCCACATTAGTCCTCAGACACTTTGTTTTTTCTTCTCTAAGTCCACCAGAGTTCTGCAACCACCCTTCTGGAAGTATCAAGCTAAATTGAGCAACAATGTTGTTCAAACATCTCTAAATTACAGGGGAGCTTCCTTGCCACAGATTTACCTAAGGAACTGGTCACTGGTTGTACCACAATGCATAAAGGAGTTTGCTATAACCGTGGCTGTGTGACACACTGAATTCCGCACCGCATCCTGGAAGAACAAAAACAATCAGGATCACCAGTCAGCAAGAGATGCTCCAGGTCGCTCAACATGCTGGCCAGTACGCTAGAAAAATGGATTGTAATTATGCTCAATTTAACCAGCAATTTCCCTTTAATCAAAGTTAATAGATTGTTAATACATTCTACAATATCCTGAACCCATCTTTCAAGTGCAAACCACTCCTTTCTATGAGTTTCTGTCAGAAATGTGATTACTTCAATTGCAGTTTAACTGGAACCTCCCAGCTCCTGGTTCCCAGAACTGAGCACTGCAGAGCTTGTGCTGCTCATGTTTCCAAGCCATCCCTGGAACACTAAGCAGGAGCACTCCCAAGCACTTAACCAGCAGATGGAAAAGATTTTCCAATACATTCAAAGTGTCTCCTGAAATAGATGAACCCGCTGACAAAGCATCCCCATTCATTTTTGCTGATGATGTACATCTCTTTTCACACACAAAAAACTTCTCCTGCCGTTTCTAATAATTGTTTAGCTTAAGAGAGTCTAATTTACTGCTAAGTTTTCATTTGCCCACCCTGGAATAGCACATTCCAAAGCAAAACAAGTTACTCAATTCACTAGCAGTGCCCACATTACAGTATCTGATTGGTTTTGTCTTCGATGTGGAAATACTAATCCCTGAGCAGGTGTCAGGATTTCTTTAGCCCAGTAGAAGGTGTGGTCTCACACAACACCTCAAACAAGGTGCCAACGTACTGTAACCTACAGTCCTGGCTGAGTCCCTCTCTCCCCAACCAGCAGCATTTGCAATGGACCAGTCAGAGCTGGAGGGTGAGCTTGTCCATCTCACTGACCAAATGGAAAACAAACCCACCAAAAGGAGGAGGGAGGAAAGGATTAGCGTCCATAATCGATCAGTAAAATAAAATAAAAACCATCACATTAGTAACAGCCTGTCATTAGGCCATACTAGCTCTAAATTGAAACAATCTGGTTGTATGGCCCTCTTTGAGTGAAATAAGCTCCTCAGTCTCACAGGTTCAAGTTTTAAATGTTAATTTATCATGACTAAAGCACAGATTTGTATCCTCAAAACCCAAGGAAATCATGCTAAAGCACAAGATGATGTTGTAATAACAGCAATGTGGTCAAAGTAGGATGAATCAGATGAATCCAAGACAACCCTATCTAACAAAGTCTCTTACCTTTGTATTTTTGAGGATCATGAGGTCTGTATTGTTGTTTCGTATTAAAAATTGCAGATGTAACTCAATGGCCATTTCCCCACTTAAAATCTTAATCATTTTTGAGATCTGGTCCTTGGGCTCTGGGTTCTTCACATACAAGCAAAAAGAAGAAAAAAAGTGAGAACCCAACAAAGGCTCTGTTAAAATACAGTTCATGAGAAGCCACTCTGGTATGTTCCCATGACCATATTCCAAAACCTATCAAGTTTTAGGACTAAAAAGAACATTGTTTCTGCCTTTGCTGCACAAGCCCAAACCTCTCAGATAACCATGTCCCTTTGTGCACAACAGTGCAGGTGGGAGAAGAGACTCTTTGAAAATAAATGTATTCTTCCATTGAAAGCAAAAGGATGAGTGACATCTCATATTCTGCAAGCTGCTCTTTGGCCTTACAGATACAGAGTCTCCTGCAAGAGGCAACCACTTTTATAAACATGAACCTGTATTTTCATGGAATTTTAATGGAGAGGGCCACAAAGCCACAATATTTTGCATGACCCTGCTGCTGCAGCATCGCTTTTGTGAGCTTTGTTTAGAACAATGTCTAGCAGAACTAGGAATCTCCAATAAATTCATCTTCCAGAGCTCTTGGAGAGTGCCTCCTTCTTCACAATGGAAGAGTTTCCACAGATTAAATTCCAACTGAAGTCCCTTCTGAGCAGGGTGAAAAGTACACTACAGCTTTTTGTACCCACATTGGTAGCTGGTCAAAGACCAGCCAAGCATGAGTGGTTTAGCCCTTAAACTAATCCCCTCAATTATTTCTTTGTAGTCGGCATTCAGAATTGTGGAAGATTAAGATTAAGCTCAGGAACATTTCTGGCCACATAGATGGTTTTTATGTCCCTGTCCCTTGGCAAATTCAGCAATGTCAATGCAGCAGAAATTAACTCAAGACACTTTTCCTGCACAAAAACACTGTTTACAGGTTCCTTGATGGGGCAAGAAACTCAACTCCTTTTGTTTTCCTTGTGGAATATAATTTCAAGAAAACACTTCTGTTTGCCCTTGATTAATTTTTAAGGGATCTGCAGGAATCTCTCAAAATAGGGACTTTTTAGTCCTAATCTCCCAAATCTAGTTTGCAAACATACACCATGGGGAAAAAAACCCAACCAAACAACAACCAAACCCTTGTCTTGGGTTTTACTTTCCTCTCTAGTAGTGTTTCCCTTCCTCAGCAGTGTCAATAGCATTAACTGTTCCACCTGCTGACACGTGCTCCTATGCCCATGTTAGAAGTGAACTCACTTTCCCAATACTTGGAAAAAAAAATAAACAAAAAGATTTTAAACCAGTTGGCCCAGCTACAGCCACCGTGCTAGCTAGAGGCAATACCTCGCTCCTTCATGGAGAAAACATTACATCAGCATCCCCTCCTGCCATTCCTGTAGAACAGCATCAGTTCCACCCAGGCAGAACCACAGCCAGATTTCAGAATGAGAAGAAAAAAACTGCACCAAACTAATTAATCAGCTAAGGTTCTCAGCAGCAATAAAATTTTAGGCCCTTTTTTCTAGAACGAGTTAATTACTTCAATATCAACAAAAAGCAAACGTGCGAGCCAGATCCTTCTGTCTCCTTTTTTGAGGCTCAGTAATTCCTGCCAAAATCAAGCCACTTCCCACTCTCCCCCAGCTTTCAGTATCTGCACCGCAGATTTTCACTTGTCTGGTCCTCTGAGATCATCTCTCACCTTGTCCCCAAGCAAGACAGAAGTGGAATTCCATTCTTCATTAGCCAAACCAATTTAGCAACCCCAGAGATTCAAAAAGAAAATTAGTAAGAAAACCCTAAGCAAGCTGTATTTTGGCAATGGCACTCACCATTTCTGCAGACTTTCCTGCACAAGTGCTTCCTGGTTTCTCTTCTGCTTCCATAGCATCACTGAAATGAAATAAAAATTAAAAATGCAACCCAGTCCATAACTTGTAACTAGTCCAGCACTGTAATTATGGCTGAACACTGTCCTGTAGGAGTAGTCTGGGATTTGGAGATAATGACTGCAAATGGGACTTTGCTTCTCAGCAGTGACCTCCAGCCAGCCAGCCCTTGTCCTGCCAAACTCCCCAATTCAATTTTCAGGGAACTTGAGGACAAAGACCCAGAAAACCCCACCCTCTTATTCCATCTATAGAGACAACAAAAATAGAGATGCTTGCAGGGAATGAACAGGCAGGTGAGAAAACAAGGTCAAACAAACATGGCAGCAAGGATAATTATATCCTCACCTGGAAGCCCTGAGCTCATCACTACTGGGATGGATGCTAGAGTGTTGAAATGGAGATGAAACATTAAGTTGTTGTTAGCACCTTGTCCTAATGCTTCACAGGCTGACTAATAAATTACTCAATGCTTCCTTTTATTTCACTGGAAAAGAAGATAGAATGCTTGCTATGTTTGTACCACTGATTCAAAATCATTTAGACCTAGTTCCTCACAGCTGCCCAAGTCCTTACATTTACCCAACCTTGATCTAGGCAGCATTCTCATCTCACACTATCAAAGACAGTGCAGGGATCAAGTTGTGTACAGACATGACAGCTCTAGTGATTAAAGAAAGATGGCAGCTGATGCCAGATTAAAGAGCTGGGCAGTCTTAGCATGGATTGGCCAATCCTCTAAAAACAGAGGTCTAAACCAAAACTATGTCAATTATCTGTAAGCCATCAAAAGAAGAAATAAAGAAGATGGAATGGTTAGTGGCAACTTTGGTTCTCTTAACAGCAGTTTCCTGCTGCTAAGATCCAGTGATGGTGAGCACTGAACAAGTGTTAAATGTCAGGACTTAACAAAACTCAGATTATATTTGAATGAGCTCTTTTTAACTGCAAGTACAAAAGTGTCTGTAACACTACAGGACCATTTGTGCTCACTCTTCCTACAAGCAGGCAGCAGACCACAAGCTATGATGTGAAACCAAACTTGCACACAGCAGTGATGAGCTTTTTGCTTGCACTCTGCCCTTCCTCAGCTTTACAAGTGGCTGCAAAGACCACACAACATCAGAGTGTTCCCAAGCAATTCACATTTTGGCTTAATGAACTACTGCTCATAAGGTGAGCCGGTAACTGCACCACGCTTACCTCAACTTCAAAGGAAAATACGTTCTTTCAAACTGTGGATTCTGGTAATACACAATTTTGCCCTGAATAAACAGCATGTCTCATCTACTACCCTGACTGAAATAGAGTAACTCAACTCAAGCCTACAAAAAGGCTGGGGAGGGACTTTTCACAAGGGCCTGCAGTGATAGGACAAGGGGTAATGGGTTCAAACTGGAAGAGGGTATATTTAGATTAGAAATTAGAAGGAACTTCTTTACTCAGACACTGGAACAGGCTGCCCAGGGAGGTTGTGGATGCTCTATCCCTGAAGGTGTTCAAGACTAGGTTGGATGAAGTCTTCAGTGGCCTGGTCTAGTGGGAGGTGTCCCTGCCGTGGCAGGGGGGGTTGGAACTAGATGATCCTGAAAGGTCCCTTCCAATCTAAACCATTCTATGATTCTATGACTTTGTATAACAAGCACCCATGTACAGAATGGGAGGCTCCATCAGAGCAGGGCCATAACTGAACAGTTGTGCAGTTGTGCCTCATCTCCAGGCAATGTCCCCACCTGTCCTTCTCCGACCCAGGGACGGTGCCGGTGTTGGTGGAGCCGGGCACAGAGGCAATGGGGGTGCCAACCGTGCGGAGGTTCTGGATCACAGAAGACAAGAACTGCTGGCTAGCACTTTCATACAGATCAAAGCAGATCTGGTAGGCCATGAGAAGGTTATCTTCCTTCACCAGTTTTTCCAAGATGTCACTCACAGCCTGTGGGTCATCCAGGAATATCAGGCACTGAGCGGGAAGAACAGAAGAAAAAAAAAAAGAAGAGAAGATGCTATATATTTCAGAATGAAAAAGCAACACTACCTGAGGCCACACTTCATTTTCCCCATTCCCTCATCTGCTGCTCCCACAGAACATCCCTTCAAAGAAAGAAAAATTCTTTCTCTTCCATAGGAGACAATAGAAATCTTTGAAGAGCTTACATAGGTCAGTTTAAAAACAAAACCAAGTATTACTAATTCAAGACACACCATTCAAACCCTCTTGTTTCTGCAACATTATCTTTGGAAATGGACAGTGTTGTCTGACTGAACACAGAAATTTCAAAAGCATATTAAAGAAGCATCAGTGATTTCATAGGGAAGTCTCAGCTAAAATATAACAGGCAGAACACTCCTGAGTCACATGTACATTGCATACTAAGACTGGCAAAAGCCTGAGAACATTTGAGGAATTCCATAACTGGTTATCTAAACACTTTTAGACAATGATTTATCAAGAAACAAAGCACTGTAAATGTTCTTTGGAGGAATAAATAAAATTCCAAGCTATGAACCTACCATCTGATACTCCCTACATAAGTTTGAAATATTCTGTCAGAGTTGTTTACGTCCCCAAACTGCCTTTGAATGTATTTCTTTCTCAATAAATTGACCAAATGTGCAATATTTCTATCCCTTTTTCAAGTTGATCTCACTTGGATATATATTTGAAGCATGCAATCAGGAAAAGGTATTTTGTTTACAGAGACCATGTAGATGTCATGTCAAATACATCTAAAGAAGAGTAACTTTTGATTCATCTTTAAACATCACTCTGAGAAGTTTACCTGGCACACGTTGATGAAGTCTGGTTTCTCCAGATTCATGTAGATTTTAACTAGAACCCTCAAGACTTTATTACGGAACTGTTTATTCTGCATCAAAGACATACAGAGCTTCAAGCTGTAGGCTAGCATCCCAGGAACATCATTCTGAAATAAAATTCAGGGATATCAGGTATGGGTCTGGACTAACAAGCAGGATTTAGAAATTAAAACAAAGTTACCTCCTACTTTAAAAAGCAGAGCAAAAGATATGCACATAAACCTTCATCGTTTCCTATCCCATTTTCAGAAAATCTTACACACAGGTGTATTGCAGTTTAAAGCAAAAGTACTACCAAAAATGTACAGGACCAATATTTAATTCAGTGGGTAAAACATGCAAAAGAATAATTTCAAAGTTCACTATTTCCTCTCCTTCAATGGGGAACTGATTGCTTTGAGTATCATTCCCAAATGCAGTGAAATTCACTGCACTAACATAAAACACCAGCAAAGATCCCCAGTGCACCTTCTTCTTGCTAGAGACTGGGAATTAGATTTGGTTTCTACACGTCAGAAAGGTAATTTGAAAGAAAGATTTATAACGGGCAATGGAGTTAGTAAATGCACAGGACAGCAAACAGAACAGAGAGCGAGATGGATGCTTTGATTATCATTCCTGTATACAGAAATGGAAGACATCCCAAAATATGGGAAAGCTGCAAACTGAAAAGTGGTAAAGTTCAAAGGATTTAATCCATGTGTCTGGCATATGACTGAGATACTGCAGAACAGGATTACACACAAGCAGAGCTGCTGCAAATGACTGCAAGATGCTTCTCTTACTGCCATTACCAGGTAACATGATTACCTTAAACTCTCAGGGAAAGATGTTAAAGTCAGACTCTACTGCCTCGCAGTGGGGGAAAGCTCAGACTACACACAGCCACTTACTGAAGACTAGAACACCTCACCCTACTATTGGATATTTCTTGTTTTGCCTGCCATAAATAAATCACACAGCCCTAAGGAACCCTTTCCACAGTAAACTACAGCAGATGACAGGCATAATAAAATAAAAGAGCTGTTCTTACATAACACCAGACCTAAGGTCTGCCTACTCCAGTGTCATATCTCTGCTACTAGAGAGGGAATATATTAAGAGGGCAGTACATGGCTAAGCTTCCTGGGAACATCTTCCCAGCAACTTGCAGCTCAGGGATTTCTGAAAGTTGAAGTTCTCTCTATACTTGGTAGCCCTGAGCGGCTCTGCCTTCCATGAACATGCTGAGCCAAACATCCCTGAGTTTCACCTTGTATTCTGTTCTTAGAAAACAGGGCAAGTTCCATGGCAACACAGACCTTGCACTTCACTTTTGGATCCCCACCTGGAGGAGACACTACATGCATCTCCTGTCACATACCGATTCCAGGATGGTCTTCTCGAAGATGTCCAGCCTCCGTGTCTCCAGAGCAATGCCAATGGCCTGCTTGTACTTGTGGTCATCCAAGCACCGCTGGAACATTTTGTTCACTATCCCTTCTAGCCTTTCATCAACAGGTTTCTTCTCCCCTTCTGGCAGCTCCGCGTTCTCCACACACTGCTTGGTGTAGTGGTCGATACATTTTGCTGACAAGATATTGAACAAATATGAGGGGGGAAAGGTTAACAACCTCCTAGATGTCAGCAGCTTTTTACAGATGAAGAGATCAGCAAATTGGAAACTATCAGCAAATGGGAAACTACACAAAGATGAGGCACAAGAACTATGTGTGTGTCACATGCAGATAGTAGTGGAAGATACTTATACTCTTTCCTAGCAAACTATTTTAGTGTTGAAGTCAAGTAGATATTTTTAAAATGGAACCAAGGACGTGATCTTTGTTCAAGTGGCACCATATTTTAAATGAATGGGAACACAGCAATAGACTCCTAGCTACACTGTAAGCTGAAGCCAGCCCTGCTCCACCATGTCCTGTACAAGGTGATGCCAGTAGACAAGACTTTTAAAAGCCATTCAAATTATACATGCGTTCAACAACTGACTTGCTATTTTGTTACGGATAATTTAAAATCATACCCCTCAGTCAGGTGTGCAGCTACACTCATTAGCCAATTACTTCCAAAGTTATGCTGAAATCGGTAACAACATTAGCACACAAATGAAAGGACAATAAAAAACTAAAGCAATTTTCCTACTAGGAACTTACAATAGAATAAGAGATAAGAATAAGAAAAAAATGCCAGAATTTTAAAGTCAGTTCTGTTACAGAATTCCAAGCAGGAGAAAGAAAGTACAAATAAACTGGGCAAAATTAGCTGCAGCACCACTTTAAACTAATACAAGGAGAGGAAGATGTATATAGAGAAAAGCAGCTAAATCAAGTAAAATCTCAACATTACAGTAGTTTTGACAAAACAAGAGCTTTTCTTTTGCAGCAACAGTTGTTTACCAATGATCGTCTCCACATATTCTGAGTTGTCGTTGACATTGAAGAGGTCACCTGCTCCCAGGGCATAGTTCAGTGACTCCTCAAAAGCTCCCAGGTGGTAAAAAACTTTAGAAGCAACTAGAGCAGCAAACTGCCGGCTGCGAAAGCCCTCATCTTCATAAAGAACTTCACTGCAGAGAGAAGAAGAGAAGAGCATCAGCTCTGTGTGTTCAGCTCTCTTTAAGGCCAGATGACAGCTTGATCCAACCTGTATCTTTGGGACTACAGCTCCAACCCACTTATATTAATGCTTTCTGCAAAATACAGAGCTAGATGCTGTATTAGACAGTATTGAGCAACCACAACTACATCCACTTCATATCTCAGGTTCTTTTTAAGCAGCACACCCTGAAGCAATAAGTGTCTTCTCTTACATTTTATCCACTGACTCAGAGATTTCTGCCCAGAAGTCATTGACAACAGCATTCAACTTGTGAAGAGCAAACTCCTACAAAAAATAATAAAAAGGTTTTTACATTAAAAAAAAACATTTATTACCTTTCCACAGTAAAACTGAAGCACCACCTAAGACTGATATCATAAACATTGACCCACTTCAACAGCAAATTCTACTTCAAAAGATATTTACAAGCAAGTTGGGGGAATGGATCAAACCTAGAGGTGGGTAGATTCAGATTAGATGTTAGGAAGAAGTTCTTCACCATGAGGGTGGTGAGAAACACTGGAACAGGTTGCCCAGAGAGGTGGTGGAAGCCCCATCCCTGGAAATTTTTAAGGCTGGGCTGGATGGGGCTCTGAGCAACTTGATCTAGTGAGAGGTGTCCCTGCCCATGGCAGGGGGGCTGGAACTAGATGATCTTTAAGGTCCTTTCCAACCCTGACAATTCTATGATTCTAAGCATTTGCTAATCTTTGCAAGTGCTTTGCAAATAAAGGGCTGTTCATTTAACAGGTAAGGGTAAGACAACCCTGATATTCCTTACCCATGAATGACTGGGTAAAATGACTGACAGGTGAAAATCTTTAAAATAAAATGTTTTCACAGTCTTTGTGGCAACCTCTGTATAGAATTGGTCTGTGGTCTATGCCAGCCAACTGTATTCATGTAGTATTCACAATACTTCAGCAGATAAACAATATCCAGACTAGAATCAGCCCACTGTAACCAGTTCAGAGCAAACACAGGGCTCATGCAGATCTACCACCACCTACCTGAAAACATTCAGGGGATTACCAACACTACAAGATGCACCTCCTGCTCCTAAAAATGACTATGTCACCTCTCCCTCCTAAAAGGGCCTATGATAACTGTTCAAGCAACTAGGAAGCATCATCAAAACACCACCCCTTCAAGTGTTTGGTGTTGTCCTATGGATTCATACTCTCCATGGACTGTAAAGTTTCTGCTGCTGTTTTCTTCTCCTACTGCTATTGTGATTTTTTTTCCCCAAGTGAAAACAGTAATTGAATTTGTTTTACATTGCTTAAATCATGCTAAAAACTTGAGATGTTCTTCAGTTTTAAATGTCACGTAGTCAAAATGCAGTCTCTGTAACACTTCTAACAAAGCCCCATCATCATCAGAGAGCTGGGAGCTTTGGTGAATAGAGATCTTTGCATGTGAAGCTCCAGTTTGATCCATGTTCAAAACAAGGAAGTTTGCCACCTGTTATCCTGTTATTTAAGCCCTTCCTTTCAGTGTTCAGGCCAGATACAATTGGGGCCCACCTGTTGCTGTCCAAACATTAATTATTGAGCTTCACTCATTTTGGTTTTTAAGCTCTCAACATAGTGCATTTGCTGCTATTAGCTCCCAGTTGTAAGAGCTTACCTTGAGCTGTGGCTCTTCTTCATCCAGAAGAGAGATAATTCCAGCTGCAAAACAGGACCATAGTCAGTTTTGGATTCCCTCCATTTCAAAAGTGAACACGTTATTTGGTTCAAAACCAACAGAACAGGAAAGGGGCTGTCTCTGGAACACTGGTTCAAAATCTTTTGCATTAAAATTCAAGTATCAGATCCAAGTTTGTATTAAACATGATATAAAATAGTTCCAAAGCTATAACTAAAAATGTACACTGCTAATAAAAGATGATCCTTCTTAGAGGAAAACATATTAGACAGGAACTCAGAGAACCTGGGATTGATTCCAGCAGCATCACTAGTTTGCTGCCTGCTCTCTAGCAAGTCACCTCCCACTTCCCCAAGGGGCATGAAGATCATGTTGTCACAACATCCTAATTTTTCTCAAGCCAAAGCAACAGGCCTCACAGCTAAAGGAAGACATCATATGTCACAGCTTTAGGGAGACTCCTGATGCTGCCCCAGAACATTTATACAAAGAGCTACAGAACCATTAACTGACAGGACTGATAAGACAGGTTCACAGTTATTTAGGAAGCTCAATCTGAAGAATGGTTACAGATAGTTTCATTGTCAGACTGCAAGGTTGGAGTAGGATCTGATCGAAGTCCAACACAGTTCACTGTTTTTAATCTTTCATCTGTCCCATAGATTGATAACAGTTTTAAATCTAAAAAGACATCAAACTGGAAGGCCCAGCAAGCCTACTGGAGGACTGAACTGGGCTTTCAAAAGATCCTGGCAAATCAAAAAGGAGTGTGCAGGGCAACACTAAGATGTACAAATATAGAAAGGAATCTGAGCAGTACAGCGAATTAAGATGAAACATGATCAATAATATCACATGAGGGGGAAGGCAGAGAACCCAAGCTTCACACCAAGCTGTGGAAGTGAGAGCACTTCTGGGCAGGTGTGAGGCAATCCCTCCCTCTGCCTGGCAGCAGCACCCTGAGCCAGGGGCTTGCTCAGGGCTGGGCACCTTGTTGGGAGAGTTGGAGCAAACCAGAGTGTTCAGAACTGAGCAATAAGAACAAAGAGGTCGAGCAACTGGGGCTTAGAAGGGTTGACTGGAGGTTTGTAATGTCAGTCTATGGAAATCTGGGAAGGGTACAGAGTTCATGCCTGTACAGGGAGAAAGAGAATAATCCCATCTTTGTATCAGATATGAACAGGAATGGTAAGGCCAAGATTTATTGGCACTACAGAGATTGAGGCTTGATGATAAGAGAAGTTTTCTGACAGTAAGGCCTAACAAGGGTGCAGAACCTCCATGACCTGGGATGTTTTTAAACCCAGGTTAGACACATGTCTGTCAGTAACAACAACTGGAGGAGCACTGATCTGACCCTCAGGCAGGGAACACAGGTCCAGCAGCTCACCCCACAGTGCTCCCTCCAGCTGTTCTCTGCAACTCCTCCAAAGGTATGATTTTTCTTTTTAAATAGCTCCTCCATTTACCTGATCTATCAGAAGGGAGCAACCTCACTCCTATTCAACATATCATTTCTACCTTTTTAAAACTCCTTTGAAATAAATTCTTACTTCTCAATTAAAAACAAACTTAAACATAAGTCAAAGGGTTCAGAAAGAGAAAGCTACTCACAAGACTATTGTCCCCTGCACGGTTTCTCTCACAAAGCCACAGTCACAATTTCTCGCCTGAGCACTTTTGGAAATACTTCTCATATTTTCTTACACTATGAAGTTCTCAGTAGATCCAGAAACAGCATTTAACATCTAATTCCTCATTAGGCCTCAGCCTGGACTCTCTAGGGTGGCTTCTCTCCAACACATTTGTTTCTGACCCCCTCCAAAGTTCAACTTCTCCTCTTCCTCGTTTCCCGTTGTACCCCCAACAGACCCCCACTGTCCACTGGTGTTACACCTCGATGAATTATTCACTTAAAGCAGGTGAACACCTTCTGTTCACAGCAGCTTCCCAGTGCCTGCCAAGGGCTCGCAAAGTCACCGGCAAGCCCTCGTCAAGCACCGGCAGGAAACGGACGGGGCGCCGGAACGGGCTGGCAGCCACCTCTGCCTCCCGCGCGTCCCCATCGAGCCCGCCAGAGAGCCGTCTCCTCTCAGCCCGCTGCAAGCACCCGGAAGAGGGCGGAAAACCACACCGGGACACGGGCGGGCACTGAGCATGGAGCAGCCCCCCCGCCTCCCGTGGCTCGTCCTTAAAGGGCCGATTGAGGAAAGCCGCCGGGCACCGGGGCGGCCTCCTGCTCCCGTCGGGGAGCACGGCGGTTACCGGCCAAGGGTGACCGGGGATGGGGTAGGCCTCCGTGAGGGACAGGCCCACGGAGCGCTGCGCCCGGAGCCCGCGCGGCCTGCGCCGGCGGTGCCCAGTCACGGCCCTGACTCAGCGAAACCCCGGCGGGCAGCGCTGCCCCGCGCCGCTCCCTCACCGGCCGAGGTGATCATGGTGCCGCCCGCCCGGCCCGCGGAGGGAGGTGGGGTCCGGTCCGGCCCGCTCAGCCCAGGTGCGGTGGTGGCTCCGCCGCCCGGAGTCCCCGCCGCGCCGCTACCGCTCCGCCGCCGCCCGGCCCGGAAGTGCCGCGAAGGACCCCTTCCGGCAGGACCCCGCTGCTCCCGGGAAAGGTGCCCGTGGCGATCGCCTGCGCAAGAAGGCGGAGAAACAGCCAGGCGCGAGCAGGACAGCCCCGCCTCCCGGGGCCTCGCACCTCCCGCTGCCACCTCAGGGGCATCTTCTGGCGTTACCGCAGCCCCGGGACCCACGCACCTCAGCCCCCACACCCCGGGACCCCACGCACCTGACCAAGCCCCCACGGGCTCCCCAACAACCCCACACACGCCGCAGACCCCACACCGGCCCCTGATGCTTGGCCTGGAGGGTGGGCAGTGCTCCCCTGCCCTGAGCCCCACTGCCTGGGGGCCAGGGCAGGACGATCCCCACGGATCACCCCGTAATGCCCTTGTTTGGGCAGCACCGCGCAAGGTGGGAGCTCCCCCCTGCCAGGACAGGCTGCCCCCAACAGGATGGCATCTTTTCGAGCACACAACACTGGAGGAATCGGGGGTGTACCCCATGGATTTAGCACCTCTTGCAGGCCACCTCTCATGTACTTTGTAGCCTTGTACACACTTTGGCCTCACCCAAACCCATTTCTCCCTCAAACGGGGAAGCACAGGTACAGATGGATCTGGCAGCCCCTCACCAAATCCTCCTTGTCGTCTCTGTGGCGCAGGGCAGCACCCAGATCCCCCCAACACATGTACCTGAAGGTGCCCCAGTTGTGGAGGAACACTGAGTCATTTTGGCTCCTGCTTTGGTTCCAGTACAGACAGGTGGGAAATTCAGGTAGGTAGATTTGTACCAAGGAAAATCCAGCTCAGCAGCAATGATGCTGCACAAGAGATCAAAGCACCCAGTCTTCAGTGGCATTTATTTCTACCTGTTTCTACTAAATAAGAAAAAAATACCTCCTGAAGGGCTTGAATTCCTCAAGGAAACCTTATGACCTCAGTGAGTGTTATTAATGAAAGTTACCAGAGTCCCACCAACCACCCTGAGTCATCTCCACTCTTCTCAGACAACTAAGGTCTCCAGCCTTCCCACTGCCCACAGGTGAGCAACCCACCTGAGCTGCACACAGACCAATTCTGCTGATCTTCTGGATACCACATGCTGGGATCACTTCCATTCCACCCCAATATACCTTTTATTTAAATCAAGAGAAGTATCAGTTAAACCAAGCATAATGCTACTTAAAGGATAACAACATGGCAAACAAAAAACAAACTGAAGCACATTCCGATTCAGAAATTAAATCTCTTTATTCTTTCCAGCAAGCACGTAAGATAACAGTGCCCTTAATTTTACATGTTTAATTTATTCAATAATTTATCTGCTGCACCTCTGCATGCCCAGCTAGTGAAAAGAAAAAAAAAAAGTCACTTTTATTCCTTAGTTAAAGGAAAACAATACTTCGGGTCAAATGTATTCCCACTCACACCTCCTAAACCCCATCGGTTCATCTGCTTCCACAAAAGTCTCACTGCACGGGTAAACTTCCATGATTTACTTAAAAATCACCAGTAAATAAATCCATTGGATTTGTAGCACTACGATAGGTTTAACTGCAGCTCTGTATTCTTGGGCCACCCCTTCTTTAGTGAATTCTAGGCGACAAAGGCCAAATACTGCAAGAAAATAAAGATTCACCTGATGATACTGTTGAGTCCTCCTGGACTCACCTGACCAAGGGAAGGTACATAACTGCCCAGTGACCTGAGCTCTGCTGGGAAGATGAGCAGAAGAAATCACTGCACAGCAGCCTACACACTCACGCCAAAGACAGAGCAGGACAACACCTTCATCTCACTAAGATGCACTTAGTGCTGAAGGCTGGAGTCATGAATACAGCCACTTAATAAAGTCACTTGGTTACACTTGAATTTCCCACCTGCTTATAAGCAAAGAAAACCCCCAGAAATCCTGCTGGCTGGGAGGAGAGCGGGTTCAGTGCCCTCTCTGCAGAGCAACGTGCTCCACCAATGTCAGCTGCCCCCCAGGTTCACTCTCCCCAGCCCACACCCGCACAGGAAATTGTTTCTGCTGTGAAGAGACATAACATGTGCTTCCCCAAATGCTGCTCACGGAGAATTGCAACCATTTACCTCCTTCCTCCTCCCGCCTCATGGGGCAGCTGCAGCACCTCAGGCTGCATTTCAGGAGAGCTTTCCTATGGAGAGCAACCCGAGCTATCCCAACACTCAAAGGAGCAGCGTGATGCTGCAGAGCCTTGCTGAACACATCTGGAAAGGCTCCTCACCTCTCCCACTGCCAGCATGGCCCTGACACCCTCAGCTGCTCCCCCAGCCAAAAGGGCAAAGCACCAGCACTGAAGGGACCGACACTAAACCCGAGAGCTGCTCAGCTCTGCTCCAGTGTTACCATCATAACCGCAGTGAGGGAGGTAGGTGTTGCTCTCCCCATCCTGCTGGTGGGGAAACTGAGGCACAGAAAAATGGGTTGTTGAAAATGTTGGTGATCATGGTCATGAGCAGAGCAGGGTAAAAAACACGTGCCCTGCTCCAGGTAAGAGCTAGAGAGACACTGAAGGCACGCTGCTGGGAGAGAGCTGGCTGGAGCTGGTGGGACTGTGGACACTTCAGCTGCCATGGGGAATAAAGGAACCAGAGAGAGGACAGACATGCACGGAGGACATAACGACATCATTCAGCAGCTAACCCAGAGAAGAGGCAGGCAGGATGTGACAGGTTGAATTTTCCCCACAACCCCAAAAGGACACAGCCAGCCCTGAGCAAAATCCAGCAGCTTGTGCTAAGAATAAAACAGGACCTGGTCTATGTTGCATTGAAGTAAGAATAAAAAAGATATTCTTAGCATTACAGTAACATGCCAAGGATTTGTAATCAATTGTGTGGCCCCACAGGCTCCAGGCAGCCCTTTGGAACTACTTAAAATACATTATTTTTATATTTTTGTATTTATTTATGAAGCAGCCACATCTTGTTTTGCTGCAGGCCACCTCTGAGACCTGCTACCACATGGCTGTGGAGATGTCCCAGCTAAGATGGACCTCATCCAGCATCAGCCACACCTCAGTGTCCACCTGCCACCCGCTCCAACCCAGGCAGTCCATCAGTCAGTCTGTGAGCACCAAGACAAGCCAGAGGGATGGATCCTGCTCCAAACCACACCCTGCTCCAGCTGCCATTACTATTAGTATCTTTTTGCATTATTCTTGCTACCCACAGTGGGCTGTTACTGCATCCATCACATCACACAGTTACAATCAGGCCTTTTCAGTAGCTGGTAGATCCAAGACCTCATATTTAGTCTCATCACAATCTTCATGCCACCGTGTTGTCTTGGGGCTTTTTCCTGACCAGAGAGAGGGCAGGAACTTCAAAGCAGCAATAAGGCAGGAAAACAAGGCAGCAGAATCTGTTTGCCAGGGAGACCAGCCCCAGCAAGCTCAGCAGGGAATTTTGCTCTGAATTAGAAAGTGTTCCTCATTCTTCAAGCAGGTGGCTGCATCTTACAAAGTCCCAACATCATCTCACCCAGGATGCAGGATACGGCTTCTCAGAAGCCCAGTGTCCATTGGCAGCTCCAGGCACCCCGGGGTTGGCAGGCACAGCAGGGGCTGGCTCTTTGACAGGGACCTCAGAGGCTGTTGGTAGCTACAGAAGACCTCAGTGATGTAAGCCAAGCAGCTTCTTCCCAGGGTGGTGGTTCCTCAGAGAGGGTGAGTGGATATGCACCAGCTTCTCCCACTGCTCCAAATCCACCAGGCAGATCTAGAACATGGACTGTGCTGGGCACCCAGCAGCTCTAGGTGCCTGTGTCTCCAGCAGCTTCTTCATAGTTTCCATTGGGGGACAGGCCGGTCAGAGCCACTTCTTCCTCAGGGTCCTGTGGGTCATCTACAAAGAGCAGAGAGAGGTCAAGTGAATGGGAAACCCTTCTTCATGCAAAATATGTCTTAAGATTAAAAGCAAGCATGGGACGAAGCAACTGATCCATACTCACAATCTAAGCACAGATGATTTTTTTCACAACTGATTTTCATTTTGTTTTACAAACTCAGCACTGCCCCAACAAGCAGGGGTGTCCAGGAGTGGAGGAGCATGGGGCCCAGCTCCCTGGCCTCCTGTGGTCTCAGCAATCTCAGAAGAAGCTGCGTGCCCACAAGGCATCCCCTGCCTGGCACCCACAGCAAGATCAGGCACTTAAATTTTCTGACCCTAGAGGACAAGTCTCAAAGCTGCACAAATTGGGCATTTCAGTGGTTCTCTCCAACTGTTACGCTTCATTAGCATTTTATGTGTTTGAGAGGCATTTGGACAATGCCCTTAATAACATGCTTTAACTTTTGGTCAGCCCTGAAGTGGTCAGGCCATTGGACTAGATGATCATTGCAGGTCCCTTCCAGATGAAAATAAGCTCTTCTCTCTTTTCTCTTCTTCTCTTCTCTTCTCTTTTTTTTTTTCTCTTCTCTTCTCTTCTCTTCTCTTCTCTTCTCTTCTCTTCTCTTCTCTTCTCTTCTCTTCTCTTCTCTTCTC
>VYZX01010478.1:137554-173444 GCA_013401335.1 Brachypteracias leptosomus
CATCCCCGGCCCGTACGCAGGCACGGGCTCCAGCACCGATCCCCCCTCCTGCCACGCACCGCCCCAATGAAGAAAATCTGAGAGAGTTGGGGTTGTTCAGCCTGGTGAAGGCTCCAGGGAGACCTTATTGCAGCCTTTCTGTAATTAAAGACAGGCTATAAGAAAGAAGGACACAATCTTTTTAGCAGGGCCCGTTGTGATAGGACAAGGGTTAATGTTTTAAACTAAAAGAGCGGCGATTCAGACTAGATAAAAGGCAGAAATTTTTTCCGCTGAGGATGGTGAAACACTGGCCCAGGTTGCCCAGAGAGGTGGTAGAAGCCCCATCCCTGGAAACATTCCAGGTGAGGTTGGATGGAGCTCTGAGCAGCCAGATCTAGTTAAAGATGTCCCTGCTCACTGCAGCGTGCTTGGTCTAGATGAGCGTTAAATGTTCCTTCCAACCCAAATCATTCTATGATTCTATGGTAAGTTTAGAGCTCTAATCAGGGCTTTAGTGCTGCTGCAGGTTACACAGCCCTGGCACAGGGAAAGGCTCTATCTCACCAGCTGGCTCTGCCAGCCAACAGTCAATGAAAGCCAAACGATGGCAGCCACTGGCATGGAGCTGGTGTGTCTGTTAGATGAACCGGGAAGTTCTGATCCATGGCACATGGTAAATACTTTCCCGGTGCCATATCAGAACAGGCTCCTCCACACACATAATGTCTTATCAGAAGAATCCAGCAGGGGATAAACAGCTCAAAGGTGCAAACGGCTGGAGTCACGTTGGCCATTCAGCGCCAAACCATCCCTGTGGGATGGGTGCAGGAGGCTCCAAGAGCACTGGGAGTGAAAAGCAGGACCAAAATCCACACGCCTGCCCTGGATCAGTGCTTCCCAACTGGTACATTGGGGCACTCTTGTGCCACCAAGGCAGCTGAGCCAGCCTGCTCCCCACCTGTCCTCACAGCCACCCATCCCCACAGCCCAACACATCAGCAGCCACCACAGGGAAGAGATGTGCCACAGCCTGGTCACCAGACACAACCGAGGTGTGGCAGCTTGGGAACATGGCTGCGTGCCACTGATTTTAAGCTAGGAAAACATTTGTCCCAGCCATGGCAGGCTTAACAAACACTGACCCATGCCAGCATCACAGGGGCCAGACAGTCCAGGAGAGAGATTCAAAGAGACTTGCTGCCCTGGGTTCTAGCAAAGGTAACTTACTGACTGACAAGCACTGATAAGCAAGTTGGGGGAGATAAAACAGGAGGATTAGGCTCCTCTTCCAAAGATCAGAGTCTGCTGTTGCAAGAGCCCATGTTTCCATGCCAGTGTGGTAGCCCTGAGAGCAGGTCTCAACACAGCAGGGCTACAACCTCAGACATAATTCAACAGCCAGGTCTGGCTTCAGTGTTGCCCAGGTTTTGTATTTACAAGGACTTTTTTCTCACCTCTTCAGAATCCTGCTCATGGTCCTGTGGAGAAAAGCCCTGGCTGTAATCAGCACCATGAGCTGTGCCAGCAGCAGCAGGAGGGGATGGGAGTAGGTGCTGGTCCCCAGGAACCCTCACCATGGGGTTCCTCTGCTCATACTTTCCCCCACTACAGAATTTCAGGTACAGCCCAAGCGGAAAGTCTCTGGGAAGAGGGACCAGCAACTTTAGCTGCTTCCTGCAAGAAGCAAGCCAAAGGCAGACACTTGCTTCAGCCAGTTTAACTGGGGAAGCCCAGGTCTCTTGAAGTTGGCTCTAGGAGGCAGGATGATCCCTGCAAACTGCCACAAGAAGCCTCACAGGATGTTTAAACTTCCCACGAGCTGCCAGCACAGCCTGTGGTGGGGTGGTGCCAGTTATACCCTGTCTGATGTGCAAAGACCACTATGGCACAGATCTTGCAGGGCTCTTTTCAAGCAGTGCTGTGCCAGCAACTCACATAGAGACCCCAAAGTGCCTCAGGAAATGGGCTTTCAAGCAGGAGATTCCCCAAATTTATTAAGATGATTCCTGCTGAGAAGGTATAGAAAAAATTGAACCTATCTTCCTAACTGAGCTCAGAAGGAGCATCACTGGCTACTTCTCTGCAGTGGCCATGAGGTTTAAACTGCCAGCACAGCCTCTGAAAACTAGTATTTGGGACCAGATAGAGCTGTTCTTCAGCCACTGCAATTC
The DNA here is from genome assembly GCA_013401335.1 of Brachypteracias leptosomus. Classification (NCBI taxonomy): domain Eukaryota; kingdom Metazoa; phylum Chordata; class Aves; order Coraciiformes; family Brachypteraciidae; genus Brachypteracias; species Brachypteracias leptosomus. The sequence goes on from VYZX01010478.1 coordinate 139,708, forward strand.
CCTAGTTAATTTTGGGTACACGTGTACCATTGTCAGCAGAGGCTGGTTGGAAAGGTGAATGTCACCCACAATGCCCAAACAACCCTGTTTACATTTCTTTATTCATTAACAGGGTAAGATCTCATAGCAAATACAACTTTATCTCCCTTTGTGTAACTTAAAGAGGTAGAGCTCAAACAGTTCAGAGGCAGGCACGAGGAGTCCCCTACAAAGTGACTTCAGAGCTCTCTGGCAGGCGTCTGAGGGAAAACACAGATATATTGACAAGGCCTGACACTCCCTCAGACATCTGATAGTCACATTTGTAGAAAATCTCTGCACCTGCCCTACATGAGGGTAATCACCTCTTTTACATATGCCCATAGCTGTTCTGAGCCAACACAGCATCTGCTCATCTTGGACTTCAAAGGAGAAAGAGAAGATGCTTTGTTCAGAGAAATAAATTTACCATGTATATTACTAGTGCCTTGAAGTCTAAACAAAATCAAAGGTCCATTGGATTGAGCCCCTTAAGAGATGTGTTTAGAAAGATTAAGCTCTCTTCTGAAGACAGTAGAAAGAGGATAGGAAAAAGGATTCTTATGCCAGTTTTCATGCTAAGAGTGCAGAGGCTAAATGAGCAAGAGGGGATCTGTGGGAGCAGCTCTGAGCACCCACATCCAATGACCCATCCCAGCTCCTTAAACTTCCTCTCAGCAGCCTTGGTGCTCACAGGGGCACTTGGAAAAACCCCTGAGCCTGCAAGGAGTGGGAACTGGCTGCCAATTAGCTAAGCCTTAGCAAACCTTTACACAAGTGCTCTTTCACAGCCCTGTCTCCATACTGGCCTCCACTTACTGCCTTGGAAATACACATCATCATTACGATTTGCTGGAAAGCATTTGCTTTACTTGTGCAGCACTACCAGCTGCCACCAGGAGCACTGCTGTGGAGCACCAGCCTTCACTGAGCCCTTCTTGGGTGCCTCAAAAAAGCAGCAAAGGAGATAATGGCAAGTGAAGAAAATACCCCAAAACCCATCCATCCCCTTGCCTTGAACATCCCAGTCCCACTGATTCCCCTCTTGTCTCTGTCTCCTGTTCATGGCTCTTCCCATCTTCCCCACTGACCTTACCCAGAACTCCCCTCAACCTTTCCAGCTCCTGAACCCAGACCCCTCCCCACTTTCCACCCACTGAAGCTTGGAACTGTATCAAAGCAGACACAGATCTTTCCTGTGACAAGTTCAGTCACAACTAGATCCAAGCAGGATGGTCACTTTGTTCTGTCCAAGCTCCTCACACCCCAGACCCAGCCACCTCTAGGGACCACTGAGACAGCTCCAGTTTTGGTCCCCAGCAGCATGTGCCGACTCAGCCCTGGTCTGGATCCATCCAAGTGATTCACACCCTCCTGAGCTCTGCTCAGCAGAGGTTACACCCCATAAGCAAATAAAGCTGGGAAGTCCCTGGTTGCCCCATGGCTCAGGCATTGCCTGGCTTCCTGATGGGGAATCCTAGACCTCTCCCTGCCTCTCTCTCCAAAACCTCATTCCCTTTGAAGCTGTGCTCTGCCCATCTCTGCAGTTGTCCTGTTTCCTTATGCTTCCTTGAGTCATTATCCCTTTCCAGATGGCAGAGTGGTATACAAAGGTATTTCTGAAGAGCAAGATTGCCCCGTGCCCCTGGCACAGCACCACATGTGAAGAGCCCATGGTGTTGGGGCAGTCCTGATCTTGTTTGTGGCAATAGGAACATCTCTGCCTGTCCCCTTAGAAAGTGATGGAGGATGCCCCTCGCTCTGCTCCTCCACTGGGAAGATGTTAAAAAACTGGCTGGTAACAGACATGAAATCAGACTCAAGGACCAAACTGTCTCTTCTGTCCTTTTTCCAGCTGTCCTGCCTGTCCTCAGATGGACCCTTGCCTTTGGTTTTATGTCAGGACTCGGGACTGTTTACAGCCTTCATTTTTTCCTGATACACACATGCCTTCAACACCAGCAGTCCAGCTTTCTGTGTGCTTGCCCTTTGCAGAACCTCTTAAGTTTCCCCAGGCCCCAGTGAGTTGGAGACCTGTGGTTGGGGACCACTGCATGCAAACGCAGCCCCTCCTGCCTTCCTTGCACCCTCCTGCCTCCTTACCACAAAACCTCTTCTTGGCACAGGCCAAGCCCCCAGGTCCTCAGAACTGCCCCCTTTATAAAGACAAAGGGCAGATCCATCAGCTTAACAGGCTGGTTTCCTCAACGGGCAGGGCAGGCGTTTTGGGATCTATCGGGTTTGGCATTTCCAAGACCTGAAAAAGGCCACAGACAACCATCTGCCCAGGTGTCCTGGTACAGTACAGGGCACCAAAGGGCTGTTGGATTTTGCCCTGGCGTGTTGGCACAATGTACCAGATCAGTAAGGAGTGGGGCTAGGTGAGGGTTTTTTGGAAATAGGCAAAGCTTGGCTCAGGTGCTGTCTTGATCAAGATTCCAGAGGTAGCACCCAGATGCTCATATGCCAGAAGCCCATGGGATGGCTGCTCCCTGCTGCTCACAGCATGTAATGCTGGCTGAGCACAGCAGGTCGTTCTCTGTCCTAGGAAGAGACCTGTTGCTCTCAGCAGACTTCTGGGCTGCGCAGCAGTGCTCCTAATGCTGCCAGGTGCGTTTCTTCTTCGTGCTCTAGCTGAGCTGGCTGGAGAGGTTACAAGCCACAGTTGCTTGTTCCTGCTTTGCTGGATCCCAGTGCTCCTGCTAGCCCGGCTGCAGAGCTACAGCATGAAAACTCACCAACCCTCCATCAGTCAAAAAGAGAAGGGTATTCAACATTTAAAGAGCAGATCTCTCATGACTTGCCTTTGCTGGCCTACAGCAGGTTGGGGGAGCAGTGACCAGGGGGCTCCAAGACTCCTATGTATCCATCCAGGATCAGCTGGAGAATGAAGCATGGACACAGCCTGAGAGCACCCATGGCATTCTGCCTCCTCTTCTCAACCGTCTGGGTGACCACACTTCTCCCCATTCCAGCCACACATCCCTGTGCTCCCAGGTCCTGGCCAGGATTTCAGCCACGTGCCTTCCTTCCAGCAGCACTTGGCAGTGGCACACATCACTCCTTGCAGAAGTGCCTGGACACAGCATGGACATGCTGCCAGGGGAGAAACTTGAGAACTTCATGGGCTATGCCTGGGTTTGGATGGTTAACTACATGTTTCAGATAACATAGGAAACAGAAGCACAAGACCTTATCATGGCTACTTGCTTTAAGGATGTCCCAATGTGCCAATCAAGAGTCTTTTCAAACCTCCTGCACTTAGGAGCAGCCTGAACCGTGCACATCTTGCATTGACTCAAAGAAGCTATTTCTGCATTAGCTTGATCCAAAAAAAACTAAGTGTCCTAACAGAAAGGGGAATTTATCTTAAGATGGCCAATAGCTCAGGGAAAGTCTCTTCCACAACAGAGCAATTGGGTCAAGTGTGTTACAATTGTGTTTGGACAACTGGACAAGGTCATTTTCCCCTCATCCTTTAAAGCAGGTTTGTTTTTTTTTAACAGAACCAGCATCTCATCCAAGAGGCTGCCAAGCACCAGCTCCAAACACCTAAAGCAAGGTTGCTTTGCTTCCTAAAGCCACATCATCCCTGAGGATGTGGAAAGAACCCATATTTGAAACATAACCTTTCCCTGAGAAGTGTTGGTTCAGAGGCTCTGTACCACTCTCAAATCCCACCCCTTCCACACCACACTGCACAAACCTGCAGCTTTGGCAGGAGAGTCATCATGCTTGATGTATGGCTTTAAAGCTTATAGGGACACACAGGGAAAAGAAATAAATGCCAGGTTTTTAATACTTCATTTGGTGTGATAGTGAAGATCTTTGGTGAACACAAGACCTGTAAAATAAAAAAGAGAAAAGAAAGATGTATAAACTCCCAATGAGAAACGTGCAGCTAAGCACAGGGCCTTGCTGTGCCCAGAGGGGATGGGAATGAGTTCAGCTCATGCACCATCAGTCTTAGCTAAAATAAAAAATGATCTACTGCTCTCTCAGTTCCTCCCATTCAAAATAACCCATCCCAGTAAATTCAACCTGCTGGATATCTACTGGTGAGTTCAGCTCCTTGCAATGGCTCCTTTAATGGACAGTTGGCTAAATGTTGGGGTTTCATCCATATAGGTTATTTTTTTGCCCAGGAGTGAGGAGCTAACACGAATGTCCTGATTTACCTGCAGAGCCTGTGATGTGAAGAGGATGCTGATTGGTTTCCTGTTAGGGAAGGGCTCAGCAGGGTCATTCTGCACTTGGGCACAGATCAGGACTGTCCCTGCTCCAGATGATTCCCTATCCATGCTGTGGGTTCAGCCCACACCACTCTCATTCCTCCCCCAAGAACTGTGCTGACACCTCCAGCCAGCACTCAGACCCTGACCTACAGATCTCAGTGCAGTTTGGGTCAAGATACAGCAATCTTCTTTCACCCATGGTATGGAAGGGACAGGACATTCACAGGCTGCTCGGGAAGCAAGCATGGAAACACTGCAAGAATGGCAGCAAAGTGTCACATGTCCCTACTCAGTGCACTTGAGCTACCAGGCACACCTGGAGTGGCTGCCTGTGAAATAGCAGGTTGCCATACACATAAACCATCCATATGTCCTTCCATTAGTTGGTGGGAAGGATCCTATGGTTCAGTGTAATGAGTTTAGAAAGCTCATCCCAGACCTGCAAATAGCAGTGATCAGTAGACAGACCTTTCTGGTTTACAGCATCTTGTTCAATAAGCAAGAGGCAGCAGCAAACTTTGTAGTCACAGCGTGGTGGGAAAACAAAGAACCCTGGGGAATTTCAGGAGCTTAGTGCTGATGGGAACTACGTACCAAAGACCCCTGCATCCAGGCTGTCCTGGGAAAACATGGCCCAAGGTCTTACCTCAGGATCTTTCACTATCTTGGTTTTGGGACAGTTTAAAACGCAGAGGCCACTGGCCTGCTCTGACTCCCTCTCTGGTGACAGCCGGTTTCTTGGGGACAGCTCAGCAGGTTTCTCAGGGACATTTTGACATTTGAGCAAGGTATTTTTTGCAAAGCAGAAACCCAGTGGTTCTCAGTAGTAGTTTACTGGGGTAGATTGTTCAGACAATGCAGCAAAGAAACCTGAGCTTAGTAGCAAGGACAGCATGATGCTGAGGGCAGTGTCCCCTTCTGGCAGCAGCCACACACTGAACCATGTCCATGCAGAAGGACTGTGCAGACAAGCAAGGCACTAGGAAGGAAGCATTTCTACAAAGGGACATCCAGGTGGACAGTGCTAACACCAACCTGCTGGAATCTGCTGCCCAAGGACTTCATTCTCCAGCTGTCTTCGATGCTGGGTGTTGCCTGTGCTCAGGCAGAATGCAGCAGTGACCGACGCCTGGCACCAAGATCGTAAATGGACCCTGGGAGTCAACTTCTAGGGGAGGAAATGCACATGGTAGAAGAGCAGCAGGCACCATCCTGGCTAAAGCTTTGGCCTATGGCTCACCCAAAAACATTGGCAAACCTCCCCAGTGGAGGATGCAGGGTCAGTGAGACTGTGAAGCTGTTAACATAATCACAGAAAGCCCCATCAGTGGAGTCAAGACTGCAACTCTTATGCTGATGGGCACCTCCACAGCCATGTGTGTTCTGGGGCAAGAAGCAAGAGCCACCACTGTTCAACACGGAAGAGGACACACAGTTGCCTCAGACTCACATTGTCTATCCCCATCCCAACACTTAAGCCCTCATTCTCATTTCCAGCTCCCATTGCCTGCGAGGTCCCCTCCTGTATCTGAACCCAACCACCAAGCATCACTTTGTTCTAAATTGACCCTCAGACCCTTTCATGCCTCACTCTGAGCACGTTTTTGTTTCCAAAAAGCCTCTTTGTCCCCCACTGTCTAGCTATGCCCAGGATACCTTCATGGCAGTTTAAGATTTCTCTCAGTGCTCTACATGCAGCTCTCTTTGCCTCCAGGGTACCACCAGGCTGGCCTGGGCTGTAGACTGCTGCCTCCACCACCAGTTGCAAGGCCCCATCCAGCAGACACTGCATTCTCCTAAGAGCTCCCATTGCCTGGTCCTGCTGCTCCTCGGAGTCTGGATGGATCATCACAAGCACCAGCACATCTGGCAGGCAAGGGAGGAGGCTCCTCACACTCCAGAGGGCCTCATCCAGGTAATCCCACTGCGTCAGATCCTTCAACAGAGCGGCTGACCACAGCATAAAAATCAGACGTGGACGAACCTTCTCCTCCATCCTCTCTGAACACTGTAGTTTAGCCCCCCTGTCAGCTGGGCCATACAGATCCTGGGTAAAATCCGCCAGCACCGAGGGAGTCTTCATATTGTCATTGTCACTGTACACCTCCATCACCAGCACCTGTCTGTTCAGACCCCCCATTATGCCCAGCAGGTTGAGGAGCTCCCAGGTGGTTCGGTCCACGAAGCGAACAGGAGGTTCCCCCGATGCCATGGCTTCCTCCCAGCTGTCTGCACTGCTGGGGAAGGAGTGGAAGGGTTTGCTGCAGCACAGGCCTCCAAACAGGCTCTGCCTGCTGCTCTGAGCAGCAGACATGGGTTTTGGTGGGACCAAATGAACATTGAAGGAAATAAGAGTTTTGATGCATTCAAAAAATTGTAGTCATGTGCTATTTGGACTTCCCAGAAACAGACTTTGTACCTCAGCAATCTGGTACAGTTAAAAAAGATGAAAGGGGAGAAGAAATGGATCATTACTTACTTTTGAGCATCTCACCTCAAACTCAAGAGGACTTATTACTGTCTCATCACCAGAATCCAACCACACGACAGGAATCACAGTTCTACCAACCTGCTGTTTGTGATCTGCCCATTACATTTCCCTCTCCTTCCTCTGGTAATGTCTAAAACTGGAAATTCAGTTTGGTTTCCATCCTATGCTTTGAATCCTATGTCTACAACCTGGAAGACTAAAGCCCTGCTTGACCTGATCCAGAATTGTGTAAGCTGCAGTTTCTCTGGCCATGTTAAACCCCACTGGAGACAGCAGTAGCAGAAGTTTAGTTCTGAAAGAGTGGAGTAGCCAGGTCCAAACAGCTTTTGTTTGAATTGCCATTCAAAAGCCTTAACTTACCCAAGGATGTGCTCCGACTACAGGACTACTCCACCTCCACCTCCTTCAGGAGGATTAGCCCACCAGGCAATGAGCCAAGCCCCCTGCCCAGAGGGCAGTGCTTGCTCACAGGGGTGGAGGGACCTGCACTGGAGCAGGACTAAGGTGAAGACAACGACTCACCTGCCTCATGAACCAGGGTCACTTGTCAAATGATGCAGCTGATACATGGTATCAGCAGCACCACTTGTGTTGGGCACAGTGAGTCATTTTGAGACTGTGACATCAACAGTAACCATGCCAACCTGCAGCTGCCTGAAGCCCCCCTTAAAACTAACCAGTATCCTTGAGCAATGAACTAAGAAATTCTGAGGCTTGCACTTCAAGAAACTTTAAAATTCTGCCCCACATGACACGCTGCTGTGGTAGGGCTGGCCAGGAACCCAGCAAGTTCTGACACTCAGGCACCAGATGGCTGCATAACCAAAACATGTCTGCATACATTTGAGTGCAGACACTCTGGGCACAGACACTGCCCAGGGACACACGGTCTCATTCTCTGTGGTTCTACCAGAGCTGCTGTTCTCAGAGGTGAGCTGGGACTGACACCTGGCAGGATCTCATGTCCCATCACCCAGTTCTGTCCCAGCAGCAGCCATTGCCAGTAGGAGAGAAACAGGAACAAGGTGCTTCCCTCTACTGGGCAGGCAAGGAACGATTTCTCATGTTCTAGACAACGCTCACGTGCACACTTTATGGAGCTCTACACATTTATTGTTTAGCTCCACACACCACCCAGATTCCAAGCTGGGAGGCACAGACAGGTCACAGTAAAGGCTGCCCGTTGTCTTTAGAGTGTCATCTGCTCTAAAACACCTTGCCTTGGGTCCAATCTCCATTTCAACACCTAGCTTAGAGTCACTGCTCCAGCCCTGGGCTGGGAACTGTGATCTGCTACTGAAAATGAAGTCCCTCAAAATAGGTGGAGGGGATAAGAATAAAAATGTACAAAAATTAAACAGATTCTCCATTTTATTTCCAATAAAAATTTAGATCCTAGATGGGTACAGCATCTGTAAAAGACAAGAACAGATAGAATCACGTTAGAAATCTTGTTGCTGTATTACTTCAGCTAAGTTTTCCAGTTACTATCTAGGTCATCAATCTCTTTAACTGCTATAAAAGCAACGCCCCCATTTACACAGAGAAGGTTAACAACCAGTTTGGTGGCTTGAAGTATCACTTGGGTGCTGCGCAGGCACCAACCCTCCTCCTCCTGCCTACCCACAGGAATCCTCACAGTTCTAGTTTCAGGGTTTAACTGTGCTGCTCCTACTGTGCTTTTTCTAAGGCATAGGAGGAGAAAGGCAGAAAGGAAGGTTTGCATCCCTCTGATATCCCTTTTGACATCATCACCAGGGAGATACTGCATCAGAACTCTGGGTGAGGGACCAAAGGGACAGTCTCACTGAAGCCTTGTGGCTAAAACATGGGCTGTGGAGCAGGTACTAGTGGACAGGTCAGGGCAGTTACAACATCTGGGAGGGAGGAGAAGGAAAATCAACAGGTAGGAACTGGAGTAAGGGGCACAAACATACATGTACAAGAGCAGAGGAAAAGAAATCAAGACAGCTTTAGAAGGGAGACAAGAAAGAGTCCTGCAGCTCAAGGAGCCCTGAGCAGGCATACGAACCCCCTGACCACAAGACAATCCCCTCAGCACAAGGAGCCAGCTGTGAACCTCTCTCAGCTCCAAAAGGAGCATGTACCAAAGAGCCACGCTGAACACACAACACCAACAGCACAAAACTGTAGTTCCAATTTTCCCACATCTGACATGGGATTAAAAGGCACCTCGAAAACTGCCAGTAAGTATCTTGTTGCTGAACTAAACCCACTTACCACCCGGATCCTGTGTCCAATGGCCTTGGCTGGCAGGTTGGAGCGGAACTTGGCGCGCACCATGCCGCTGTTCCCGTGGGCACGGGTCACCTTCCCCCAGATCACTCGTGTCCTGTTGGGCTTCCCCCCGGGGGTCACCGTGTTGCTGAGGAAAGAGGAGAGGAACAGCTGAGCCCACCAGCCACAGCTCCCCTCTGCACTGACAGTGCAGCCTCCTCAGGGCACTTCCACAACTTCATTCCACAGCCATCTCTAACTGGACCATCTTCCACTTCTATCTACCCGTGAGATTTGCTAGGCCAGGGATTTTCACTAGACCTTCCAAATGAATAAGTATTGCAGCTTGTGATTTATCAGAAGCTCCACTGCAGAACCACTACCAAGTTATAAAGCTTAAACAATTGGAAAGCACTGATGTGAACATAATTCAACCAAAAGTCCAATTCCACCTCCAAAGAAAATGCAATGTGTTAGTTGTAAAACCTCTCCAGACACATCGAAGGCAGGAGAGGTCCAAGACACTGGGATAGACTACAAAAAACTGCTTTAGAAGAGCAGCCACAGACCATCCTGGAAAGGGTGGTCACCAAGTTAACAAGTCTGATCAATGTTATTTAAGGCAATTCTGAAATCACGGGTCTGACATGTAACAGCTACACTCAAAGAATAAAAATAAGTGGAAGGCAATAAGTGTTCCTAATGCAAACACCAGCACAGCAGGAGTGACAGTGCTCTGACATGGGCATGCAAAAGCATGGATACAAATTCCTCCAGGCTTCACAAAATAACTCAGCTCTTTGATTAACCCAGCAGCTCACAGGACTCCACACAAGTTCACCTCGCCCTCAGTTTTTGCCAGGCTCAGGAAAAATCTGTTTCACATCCCTCCACTCTCTAACACATCATTTATAACACTGAATGAGCACTTCATGTAATGTCATGATCTGAATTAACACCTCACAGACCAATTAAAGCAAAAATAAAGTAATTTAAAAACTAAGCCAAGCCAGGAAGCTGGTCTACACAGTTCTCCATGGACATTCTATTGATAAATTGAGACAAATTTCATTTTGCTCTAACAAAAGCTCCATGAACAGACTGCTCAGATCCTGGCATTTGCAAAAGCTGATAGAGGAGTTGGCTAGTTTAGCGTAACAACAAAAAGTGACTTACTTCTTAGCTTTGTATACATAGGCACACCTCTTGCCCAGGTAGAAATCTGTTTCCTGACGGGCATAAACCCCTTCAATCTTCAGAAGGGCCGTGTGTTCCCGCTGGTTTCGGAGGCCACGTTTGTAGCCAGCAAAAATGGCCTTGCACCACAGCCTGGGGGTATGAAAACATTCACAAGTTGTAATTCACTCCACAGTATCAAACACAAAACCAAATCATGTATTGCTTCAGTAGAAACTATTCCCACACCAGTAGAAATTTAGATGAAGAAAACCCCCACTGCTTTTGCTTTTACAAACAACTGCAAATCCTTACATACAGCCAACAGAGGAAAGCCAAGGAACAGAGTATTTATGAGAAATTAGCATCTTTCTGCTTGTTATAAACTTTCAGCACTACAGGCTTCATACTAACAACAAAGAGCTTCAACACTAGTAGATGTTTTCAAACACCTACAAACACTCTGTAACGAGTAAATATTACTTTTCCTCCCCTATACACCACATAAATTGAGTCTCCTGTGGTGCAGTAACTGCTACAGAAGATACTACCTGTTGCTGGTTTGTAGCTTCAAAGGAATTCACTGTGGTCTAAGGGGACAGCCAGAGTGACAGCCCCCTCCCCAGTCAAGTGACATTACACAGACTCCTCAGCAATTCTTTACAACCTGTATTGCGCAGGTAAAACAATTATAAGGTTCATTCCACACTTCATGTACACACCATCACTGTCCCAACTGCATCCAGCACCTGTCTCGTAACAGCGCAGTGTTAAATTAAGCTACCCAGTTCTACCTTCCACACGTGCAACAAAAGATAAACTCCCTTATTAAGACAAAAAGCTGTGATTCAGATTCAAACCCTCCACCACTTACAAACTCAATCCCTATATCCATAGGAAAACTTGATGGCTTGGCAGTTGTCTCAAGGAAACAATATGTCAAAGCCTCTGCTGTACACAAAAGGTTCACAAACACTGTGTCAACAAAACCAGCATCAGCATCTCACATCCACTGACAGGCTGGGGAAAGTGTGGCACGCGGGATGGACAGCTACAGCCAGCTCAAGGCTGAGGCTTCAGGACAGGGAAACACAACTATGGACGGTTAACAGAGGGGCCAACAGGACACCGGGCAGAGGAGCTGTCCAGGAAAATGGATCATAGCCCGCAACTCTAACAAAAACGCTGTTTGCAAGGTCTCTCCAAAGCACAGTGTAACAGCGAGCCGAGAGCCGTCTCGGGCAGGCCACTCACCTGCCGGTCATGGTGTCCTCCCGAAGTCCTGGTTCCAGCAGGCCTAGAAAGGAGACACAAGCCATGAGCCTCCCAGGCCGGCAGCTCCGTCCGGCCGAGAGAGCGGGAGCTGCCGCAGGCCCGACCCTAGGACCAGAGCATCCTACCGGCTGGGAACCACCCGGAGCAACGTGAAGAGAACACGAAGGTCGCCAGCCTCCCCAGGATGGATCCCGCCTAACGGGGGAGGGAAGGGGACCAGCCCGCTTCGCCACAGAACGGGACGCTTCAGGCGCGGCAACCCCTCTTCAGCTGCGGGCCCCAACCTGCGGCCGGGACCATCGGCCGCACATCGGCACCATCCCGCCCTCTACCCGCTCCGCACGGCGCCAGCCGCAGCGGCCCAGGAGCCCCCCGCCCGCCGGCGGCCCCATGACAGGGGCAGGTCCCCCGCCCCCCGCTCCGCTCCGCCGCTCCCCACTCACCCCTGCGCCGGCGGACCAAGATGGCGGCGAAAGGGAGGCTTGCCGCGCTGCCTTCTGGGATATGGGCCGGAAGGACCCCTCAGAGGGCGGTCGCAGCACCGCCTGAGCGGGAGAATCGGGAGGGGGGTACCCAGCGCCGTCCCTCGCCTCTCCCCCCACGTCCTCTTTCTCCTCCGAGCGGCGATCCGGGCAGGGGCGGCCCCAGACCCGCCGTGCAGGCATCCGCCTGGTCAACCCCACGAGGCCCCCGAAGCGTGGTGGTCGCCATGGAGACGGGCGCCGCCGCGACCCGGTGAGCGCCGCCGCGGGACGGGGCCGGGGCCGGGCCCAGCACCGGCAGCGGGCGGGGAGGGGGTGCCCGGCCCGGTACCGCCGGCCCAGCCGCTGTGGGCAGGGCCCTGCAGCAGCCCGCGAGGGGAGTGGGGGATAAATCCCGGCGCGGATGTTGAGGGAAGGGCGAGCGGGGCCGCAGCCCGGCGGCGAGAACCGGCTGCGGCGGTGGAGGAAGCCGAGGAGCCCTGCGAGGGGCAGCGGGGAGGTGAAGGGCTTGGAGCTTCTGAGGTGGGCAGGGCTCGGGGACCCTCTTCTGATGGCTGCTCTCCCGGCCCTGCCTGTCTGCTCCGTTCTCACCTGGAATTAGTGAATCCTCTCACTCCCATTATCGCCTCAGTGACAGACAACACAAAACATGTATTTCTAAGCTCAAATGCCTGTAATGGAGCCTCACATTCCTGTGTTTTCCCAAATAAGAACAGGTGGAAGCATGTACTTACCCGTTTTCCCAAGTCAGTGTCATTTCTGACTTGTCACTTCCCTCATAGCCAGAAATTCAGGTGCATTTTCAGAGCACTTTAAGTGATTTAGGAGCACACTCCAGTATGAAATGTGCCTTGGTTGTCCAGACTTCCACTGTAGCTTTGTTCTTAAGTGTCTTAAATGTCTTAAACTACATTTGAATATGTGCCCAGAGCACTTTTATGAAAAATTGGATCTTTGGAGCAATGTCAGCTTGCCACCAGCTTGTCTTGGAGAACTTCAACCTAAACTAAGGAATTCGATCCCAATCCAGGAGGGGAGTCAAGTCTATCTGTACTTTGCTGGGCGAGGATAGGACCACCCAGTGTCTTGTAAGCATGTATAAGCAGAGGTTTTGCTTAGAGACATGAAATAGTTAAGAAGTAGGAGCAGAGAAGGGATGAAATACGATTTTTCCAAATTATTTTGTTGGCTTCTACTTTAAGGAAGAGGTAGAAAGCAAAGCAACACTCAGTCATCTACCCAGTTAAGAGTATCAAATATTGTTAGGAACCTCTGCGCAGAGAAAGGACACACTCCCTGCTTTGAGGAGAATAAACTATCTGTCAAAACACTCTGTTTTCCAGCAGTAGAGATGCCACAGCCAATAAATGCTTCCTAAATCTTATCTTTTCCTGTCCCATATAGATGTAGTCCCACATGGGACATCCAGCTAAAAGTAGCACCAAGTCTTTCATTCCTGCTTTCTGTTCTCCTGGATTCTCATCAGTACAGCCTCAGAGAGCAGGAGTGGAAAGTCTCTCTCTACAGTCAGGATGAAACCTAAATTGCATCTCTAAGCCAAAATAAAGATTACTTCAGCTTTTCAAGGTTTCTCTTCTCTTCTCTTCTCTTCTCTTCTCTTCTCTTCTCTTCTCTTCTCTTCTCTTCTCTTCTCTTCTCTTCTTTGTAGTCACAGGCAGAGTTTTGTAAGGCCACAACTATTTTGCTTGCCTAAGAGACATTTTTTTGCTAAGGTATTTCTGATTTATGGCCCAGCTGCTGTCACTGAAGATATTCAGAATTCTCTTTGCCAGTGATTTGCAAAACAGAGCTAAAGGAGACGTGACATTCTCAGCTTCAAATCTTCTCACTGGAATTCATCAGTATCTCCCTAATTGACTAAAAGGAATGCTGCAAAAAATGCTGCCTTTGAAGCCATTTCCATTTCTGAGGCAGCAGGATGGGAGCAATGTGCAGCCAGGCCTCTCACACAGCAGAGGGAATTGCAGCCCCCAGAGGAGCAGGAGGCCAGACCTTTTATACAGTTGTTTTAAAAATTATTTCTTGAGATGTTTTTCTTTCCCCTTGGATCAGCAGGGAAAGAATGTCACCCTAAACTCTTGGGGGAAGCTGGATCCTTCATCTACCTCTTTCTTTATTGATAGAGCTTAATAGAGGAGTTCAGCAAAGCACAGTGCTGGCAGTTGATGCCAATGGCTGCATCAGGATGGTCCAGGTGGAGCAGCTTATGATTTGTGCAGTTTCTTAGTGCCCCAGACAGAGGTTTCCTTCTCACTTCCAAGGCAACATAAGCCCAGAGTGTCCTGGCTTGGCACGTGCATCTGCTGAGGGAGTACATATGAGAGGAGCAAACCAGCAGCTTTAGAGAAACATCCCAGCTGTGAGTTTTCTTAATGCACATTAAGATCCTGAGTTAATTCTCTTCTGGAGAGAAGCTGCTGATGGGATAAAGGAAAAGCTATTACATCCTCCTTGTTTCCAAATAAGTCATTTTTTTTTCTGTGAGAGCTGCAAGTGTTATTTATTCTTACAAGAATGCTGCCCCAATCCTCTGTCACAGTTATCTCACAATACATCTTTCTCACCATATTTTTTAGCATTAGGACTCCACATGTGATAGATTATTCTTATGTTGTTTAGACTCAAAATATGGATCATTGATTTCTTAAAAAGATTTTAAAAATTAGCAAAATATAATACTAAAAATAATCTAATAATATAATACTAAAAAAATTAGTAAAACATTTTAGAATATTTTATTAGTGCATGTTGACTGGAAAGAGACATTGTCTGACCTTGTCTATGTAAAATACTTAATTCGTGCATCTCCACTTCTGTCATTGATTCCACAGTTGAAAAGAAAGGAAAAGCAATGTCTGTAGTTTATTATACAGACTAAGTATTTATTTGTTAATGATATTGTCAGATTCCTATCTCAAGCTGTAGCAATTTTTTTTTATAATTAAGAGAAAGTAGAGAAAAAAATTTCAGGGGCAAAGGGAGGAAATGAGCTCCTTTTTAGTCATAGGTGACCATCAAAAGCCCCAAACAGTGGGATTGATTAGGTAAGTCAATATAAATAGTACAAGAAGGATAGTAAACATACTGATAATAGTCAGAGTCACCCCTTTGCTGTTATCTTTTCCTGCCATGGTTTGAGCGAGCTTCTCGAGTGCCTTGACCATTAACTTGTCTGAAAGGCTGTTCCATATCTTCATTCATCCATAAGTCTGAAACCTTATCAGAATTGCCTGGCTCAGGGGCAATTACACTCCTTTGACCCTGCACCAGTATAGTCCTTAACTTAAATAGCTCTGTCTCCCCCTGGTATCAATTCTTCATATGTATATACAGAGAGTAGATACATATCCTCAATTCTTTTGAGCTCTTGTAAAACAGAATTTCTATTCCCATTTTCTGTACCTGTACATGTTCTTTAACACAAAGGATTCAAAACATGCATGATGTCTTATCTGAGGTTTATTGATGCCTCACGTGGCAGCACTAATGCTTCTTTATATCTGCTGAAAATACCAGCCCTGCTACATCACAGCACTTTGCATTATTCATGGTTCATAACACTGGAATTGTGCCACCCCTGAACCCTCCCTTCCACCCTGTGCTCCTGAGCTCACAGCAGAAATTCCTTAAATCCTTAATGCAAGACTGTGCACCTGGTAGTCTTGCATTCCGAGTTACTATTCAATTAATCAAAGAAAAGGGTCTAGGCTGAAAGGAGCAATATTCCAGTCTCATTGACTGTACACAGGGAGAGCTGTGTCCTGTTACAAAGGACAATACATTTCAAAACATGTTGCATTAACAGCTCACTGCGAGGAACAGGGACATCAAGGAACACCTACAAAAAGTCCAAGTTGTTTCTGTTTGGTTTATGTGTTCTGTACTGACAGACATCTAATGAACCTGCACTGAAAACTGGCCCATTTGTTCTGTCCAACTGAAATTAATTTCGTGTTCCAACTGTAAATTACTACATTTTTTTTAATAAAAACAACAAAAAAGGACAAGGATGGTGACAGTTTCAGAGAAGCTATAGTAAGTATGCATTTTAATAAACACTTGTGAAGTTGCTTGTGAAAAATCACTGAGTTCCAGTGATCCAGAGCAGAACTGCAGCTATGCCTCTTTAATTTCCATAGAACGTGGCTGTGTCTTACCCAGTTAACCATGCTGACAGGCACTGTCTGCTGGGTTTCCTTGGCATGCTTACAGACTGGACTGGAATATTCATGTTTATTCAGGGGTTTTACAGATGGCACAAATCTGGCTGTAGGTGGAGCAGGATTTTGTTAGTAGATGCTGCTGCTTCCACTGCAAGGACATTTAGGATCTCAGTCACCTCAGACTCCAGTTGCCCTGGGTGTTATACAAGAAATATCTGTTTGTGTGAGTACAGAGTTTGGAGGGACTATCTCATAGCTTCTCAAAACATTCAAAATCTCAGAGAATTTCTCCACTACAGGTGTTTTCTTATGGACTTTTCTAAAGGGACCAATTTCACTTGGGTTAATAGTGAATTTCCACCATTCCCTAGATGCATTTTCACAATATTCCATCTGTAAGCAAGGCAAGGAGGAATGATTAGAGTACAAAGGTTCACCATCTGAGATTTTCTAAGACCTGTGGATTATTTTTTTTCCTTTTTTCCCTTCATTCCGTGGTTTCCCCAAGAACAAAGTCTGTCCTGAAAGGCTGCTCCCCATGAACTGAATGGTGAGGCCACCTCACCTAGCTTGTGCTTTCCCTGCCCATTCCCTTCTCAGACCATCTACCCAGGTCCGCTGTAGGAGGGACCAGGACCTACTTTGTTTTGTGAAAGCTAAACATTCCCACTGCCCCTGACTGCAGCCTTTAGCAGAGCCTGGCTTCTTGTATAAACAGTGTATGAAAGGCTATAAACAAAGCCAGGGAAGTACATGAAAGGCTCCAGAAAGGCTATTTCAGGTCTGCCCTCAGTTTAAACTACTGTTACTAAGGTTACCAACACCAAGTGTCTTTCTCATTGGTATCTTTTGTCTTTGTTCCTCTTAGCAAGAGCACAGAGACTAAAGAAATGGAAAAAATCACTCATCTGGAAGCTCTGCTGTTTACTGCTGTGCTGGAGAATTGTATTGATCATCTCTCAATTCTTGGACATCTCATACCAGTTTCATGTGAGGGCAAGACAGACATCAGCCATGTACGTGCCTCTATTCTCCCTCTTTAAAGAAATATCTCTTGCTTTTCTTCTTGTCTTGGTTTTAGGTCTCCTAGCTGCATTTTTAAAAAATCAGTTCAGATATTTTTTCTGCAAAGTGCTCCATGACCCTGTGTGAAGAAACACGATAGAAGTGTGTGGCCTTGAACGTCTCCAGGGATGGAGCCTTCACCACCTCTCTGGGCAACCTGTTCCAGTGTTCCACCACCCTCATAATAAAGAACCCTCATCCTGAGGGGTAAATGGTTCTAAGTTCTGTTGTCACATATTCTAAGAGACATAGCAGGCCATCTCCAGTTTAAAGAGGTTAGAAAGTCTTTTTCTAAGTGGAACTCAAAAAGGAAAACATGTGTGACAAGGGTAGAAACAAAAACTGTGATCCGAGCTTTCAGGTCTAATGCTGCTCACCCCGTCTAATGTCCCACTTGAGAATGCAGGAGGAAGGCAAATCAACAGGTTGTTTTCTACCTGTTTCCCTTCCATGCTACCTTCTTTTCAAAAATCCCCCTGTCAAGCAGCAGAAGCTGGTGTTGCTGGGATTGCCAGGGCGTGAAGACGCTGAGACTGTGCAATAGAGGGCACTCCTGCCCCAGGATGCTTCTCCTCAGAGCTGGCTTCCAAACCTCTCACTGGCCAGCAGCAAAACCACAGAGAAAGAGCATCTCTCTAGGACAGCAGGAGTGGTTCTTCTTCAGACACACAACAGACCTGGTAAAAGCGTTTAAATTACAGAGAAAACACCTTGGCTTTTCTCTTCAATCACAGATGCTCGTTTTTACCAAGTCACTTCTTAAAACGCGATTTTCTCGCAGACTGTAATCCCTGCTTGTGTTCTTAAAGATGCCAAAACAAATCAAGAAGGAAACAATTTAGAAACAAGAAACTGGCTTAGGGAAGCTACTTGCTAACTTTGGTGCTCTGTAATTTACTGCTCCTCCCCATTTCTCAGTTTACATTTGGCTGCTCTGATTGTATTTGTAGAAGACTTGTATTTGCAGAGCACCCCGGAGCTCTGGCAGTCAAACAAATCAATGGTGTTTTCAAAGACTGACATCTACATTTCAGTTAATGACATTTTTGAGGGGGTTAATCACAGTGTTGCCCAGCACCTCATTGATTTGCCAAATCGGGGACTCTTGTGCATTGCTTCACGCAGTGCATCCCCCAGAGGAAGGCAGCCTTTCTATTTGCTGAATTTGGGGCAAAAGACAAGCAAAAGATAAACAGCTATGAGACTGCACAGATGGCAACACATGCAGTTTACAAACCCCTTGCTCTTACATATTTATTTGGTAATTTTTAGTGTGCAAGTCCCTACTGTTTACAGACAATGCAGAATCCAGTTACAGCCTGTCTTGAGCTTTCACAGACATTAAAAAAACACCTATCAGAACATTCATGAAATCTACATGATATTAAAACAGCTTATTTGCCAAAATTAGTTCTTTCTGAAATACAGCCACCACCAGCAAATTCTTTAAACCTTTTTTCCCCCCCTAGTTAACTATGTATTTTTCATTGGTCTGTGTATACTTTGCATGCAATTCATTTCATGTGAATTTAACTCTCAAAAAATTAAGCACGTAGTCAGTCACCTAGACTCTTTCTGTTTTCAGTGGCAACTTGGGAACTGCTAGAGGCTCATTTACCCCACCCAGAGATGTCCAGGGTGCTCAGAAGGAAGCAGCCCCTGGCAGTGCCCTGTGTGCTGCCCTCATGGACTGCCCAACATCACAGACCACTAAAGGAGTCTCGCTTGACAAGTGACTCCCTGGAGATGCCCCTGGCACAGCCAGCTCCTGCCCTGCTTGTTTAACTCTGCCCTCTGTGCTGTGTTGGCACAAACGTGCGTGTGCTCATGGAGGGATGTTGACTGAGAACTGGTGCTGCTGTTAAAAATAGTCTGGGTTGGTTTTTTTTTTCCCTTTTGCTGGAAAATGTTTCAGCTCAGTGAGTTCTCTAATCCATTTCCCCAGCAGGCAGGGTGGGGAGGAGGCAGCTCTGGGCTGGGATGAGACTGGCAGAGGCTGCACTCACTGCCTCCAGCTGAGCTCCTGTCACCTGTTCAGCCACAGAGATGCTGGGAGGTGGGCAAGAAAATTTCCTCTTCTAATGCCCCAGTGTATACACCTGCATTCTTATCCATTGCACATAAAGCAGAGAAATTCCTAGAAGCAAGGCCTCAGCTGATCTTACAGCAGCTTTTGCTTTTCTGGGGCTTTTTCTTTTTTAATAAAATTGTTCATGTCCACAAGATACCTTTCCATGCAGAAGAGTGCCAATATTTTGAATTTCTTCTTTGGATTCATGTTACACTTCCTCTGCTGTCACTCTCTCAAAAAAAACAGCTAAGCAGATAGCTGATGTTTATCACTTATTTCCACACATCTCAGCTCTTGTTATAACAATAATATTGTAGGGAAAGGTCGTGGTGTCACACAGTGGGAAATGGCTCAGATGGGAAGAAGGCAGGGGAAGCAGGCTAGCATCAAAGCTGCTGCAAGAAGGATGGAATGATTTGCTCTCTGTGCCTACAGAAACTGGGACAAGAAGCCAGGGGCTCAGCTGCAGCTGAGGAGAAAATACTTATGGTAAAGACTGTTGTGATGTGCTGGCACTGGCAGGAGAGTGTAGTCTGCATTGCTGGAGGTCATTACAAACATGTCAGGAATGACACAGTCTGAACTACCCTCTCTTGGGGCAGATGAATTCACCTTTTGAGGCTTTTTCTAGTCCTGTCACTTCAGAACATTTGATACCATAAACTTTAATAAGCCTACATCGTATGATTAAAGCTAAGCAAGAGAAATGCTTCTGCTCTTCTACTCTTTGAAGAATATAACATAATCAACTGCTCTTAGTATAGCTTGATTCTAGTTTATTATTCAATTTTCTTCTTCTCATATAATGTTGCAGAGGGTTTATTTCTACTGCCCAATGTGCAAGCAGGTCTCTCTTATTCCCTTTTAGCTTGATACCCAGGAAAAGAAAGAAATCACAGAGACACAGAAGGAGCTGGACACTAACTACCAAGAGCTCATGTCAGCAAGGCAAGGGAGTGGAGAAACAGTTACCTCCATGTCTCAGAACAGCATCAAGCACAAGCAGGAGATGGAGAAAACTGGAGATCTAAGAAGTACCCACCATGTTTCCAACAGGGCCAGGAAACACAGTGCTCTGTCTGGAGAGAATCTCAGAAAAATTCAGGCTGACAGGTGAGTGAAGCACAAATATGATGGCCATGGGGGGTGCTCAGAGCTGTAAGTTCTCAGTCTATCTCTTGAAAGCAAACATGCAGGCTTCCCACCCTCCCACTGTGGATCTGCCTCACTCTTGGTCTGGAAGAATTATCCCTAAAGAGGACAGTGGGGTCTTCACAGGCCATTTAGTTCTGGCCAAGTAATCACAATCAATTTATTTTGAATGGAGTTGAAAATATTACCCAGTTGGTAATGGTTGCTTGGGTGGAATTTATGTCGCAAAACAGCCAGTGCTGATGTTCTGGTACCTGGAGTCAGCTTCCCCTAGCAGATGTGTACAGGCAAAGCAAGATCTGAGCCCTGCCTTGGGAGCTTGGTTATTCTACAGGGCACACAGAGCCTCTATGGCAGCTACAGCCCTTCTCCTTTAGAGAACACATTATGTGCATAAAGAACGAAGAGTTTATTTCTTTTTTTAAAAAACACATTTTATTCCTACACCTAATCAAGTGATTTTATTTCTGCACCTAATCAAGTGCATAAAGACCAAAGAGTTTCTTTCTTTTTTTAAAAAAATACATTTTATTCCTGCACCTAATCAAGTGATTTGATTTACAGAAATATTAACAGCCTTTGGTTTAAGAGACAGGCTAAGGAGCTGAGCTCTCAGTATGCATTTCTGCATCCTGCCTTCTTCCTTTAACATTATTTCAACAAAGGGCTTAAAGAAGATCCTAACACCAATGAGGAAAAGGCAGCTAAAATATAAATACCATATGCACCATGAAATTCAATAAATTGCAAGCCCACATATGTGTTAAGGTCAGTTTGGGGCTGTACTGGAGTATTTTGGCACTCAGATATCCCTTCCTAGACACACTTGTCTGCATCTTCATGTGTCATTGTCCAAGACCTACCCAGCTGCCACCACTGCTGCCTGCCAGCAGCCTTCTCCTGGTGGCAGCACAGGCTGGCACAGCACAGGCTATGCTTCTGTCTCTTTCCTATTTCCTAGAGCAGCATTTGGGGCAGAATTTTAAAATTATGAATTTCAACCAACTCCTAATACAGAGTTCTCCAGACATACAAGAAGCAGGTTCCACGGGAGAAGCCCTCCTGATTTTGATAGACATAAGAACAGAAATGCAATCTTGTATTTCCTTACCTTTTCAGCTGTAACCAACAACAGATAAAGGTGCCAGACATGGTAGCACCAGCACCTATAAATTACTGTTGTGCTCCTTTTCTTCCTGGCAGGCAGTATGCAAGTGATGTAATTACAATCACTATGAAGCAGATAGAGGAATCAGGAACATTTACCAGCCTAACAGAAGCTAATGAGAGAGAAAAGGCAAAAAAGAGCAAGTTTCATGACTTCCTCATCAGGTCAGTGTTGTGTTCAGTACTTTCCTGCTTAACTGCTCAAAGCCAAAGTCTGTTCTCTCTCAGTACATGCTAAAAAGGAAAAAAACCCAAACAACCCCAAGATACAGAAAGAACTCTGCTTTTTCATCTTGAATTATCCTGTCTACTTTAAAAAAATGCTTCTTTCCCTTTCAGAAAAGAATAACTGATGGTTCTGCTATTGACCTGAGCTAGGAATTGTCTCAGCTTTCACCACAGTGGACACCAGTGTCTGCATCAATGCAAATGCTGCTCCATATCAATTAAAACATAATTTGATGTAGGAGCTCCCTGATCTTTAACTCCTTGTCCCCAGTGAAAGCCAGAGCAGCAGAGAGTCTGTTCAAACCAGGGCCAGCAACATATGGTCTCTAGGTTATGTGATGCCCAGGAGGATCTGCTCTGACCCATATGCTAATATGCTCCCTTTTCCCAGTAGCAGCGAGGGGCTGGCACAGATGGTGACAGAGGCAGTCATCTTATTTAGAGCTAATCCACCAGCCACTGCATTGCAGATCCTCTGCTGTCCCAAATCTGGTAGGGTATGGATTTGTTATAATCTCAGCTCAAACTGGTGGTTCCTTAGCTCAAACTTCTATGCACTAGAGGTTGGAAGGTTTTTTTAGCATGCGAAGCTCTGGTTCAGTCCCTGGCCTGTCAGAGAGAACAACAGTCACCAGAGAAGTATTTGACCATTTTAAAGCTACTTTGTTCTGTGTAGCAGCTCAGGCACATCATTTAGGGTAGGCAGCAAAGCTGCTGTAAGTCATGATCTGTCATGAGTCCAACCTACTGGAACAGCTCAGTGGTGGCTCAGTGGTCTGCCTCCAGTGCAAGTCCCTGGCTTCCAGGGAAATGTGTGGTTTCAAGCACGAAACCCAACTCTCCCACTGTTCAAATCCAAGGGATTTATTGTTTATCCATGGAAGAGAAAGAAAGCACAAATGAAAGCAGCAATTGCTTGTGGAATAGCTATTCAATACTGGAAGGCAGAAAGGAGCAGGCAAATTATAATCATAAGGGACACAATAATTTTTATTCCACTCTATCAGTCATATCTAGCCACTGTGTTGTTCTATTAAACATGGAACAAACTTGATCTGTCTTTCAATATAATTTATACTTGTCTGGTTTTGTGCCAATACACTGGTCTGAAAGCAGTCTGCACTAAGGCTGGAACTCCTTATCAGGAGCTTTTGCTTATCACAGTCCCCCAGCTAAGGGCTTTGAAAATGGAATGTGTGTTTGATTGTAAGGTTGGGGTAGAGTATGAACTCTCAGGTACCAACTCTCATATTTACTGGCTTTAAATCAAATCTTAAGCATAAAAGCTTAGAAAAGCCCTCAGAGTGAAATAAGGTAATAACAAGACCCAGAACATTACTGCCTCTGTTTTGTTTTAAACACGTAAACAGCTCTGCAGCTTTTGGCCTTCACTATCCCTTCTTGGACCTCAGATTCTGAGGCAGTGTTTTCTAGAAGATTTTAGGTCTGATATGAAAAAAAACATATTCCATACATATAATGAAACTTAGACAATTTGGCAGTGTCTGCTGAATGAGCTGCTTCTGCTCAGAAATGAGATTTCTGCCTGAAATGCAGAAACTGTCACTCAATCATAGGCTTCTTCCCTCTCTGTTGTAGGAATTGCATCAGCCTCAGTTCCACTCCAGGCTTTCAATAAGAGCACCCCCTGGTTTGGCTCATTCTCCCTTTCATTCCCATCCTCTTTGCTCAGCTGTGCACCTCTCCTTGGATTAACTTACCAAGTCACTGCCTTTGGTGAGGAGTCTCTGTTCCTGATTTGCAGAACTGCTGTCTCCCTGAGTGAAGAGATGAATGACTTTTTTAGCTATTCAGCCCCAGGAAGGAGCTTGTCTTCTGCTGTTCTGGAGAAGTGGGCCAAGATGGTGTGTGCACTTCTTTTAGTTCAGCTGTTACAACCTCATTAAGTGAGCAGGATAAGCGGGGCAGAGCTCAGCTGGGTGCTGCAATGCACCAGGAGACAGGAACTTCTCCTTCTAGGTAAACACCTCTTGTCTGTTTTGATATATTCAAGTGGTTGTATTGTCCCATTTTTCTTTAGGGAGGAGGAAGGAAAGAAGGAGATAAAGTCACTTGAGAAACAGCTGCAAGAAGTCAAGGAAGAAACTGAAATAGGATTTCAGGTGAGATCATTTAGCACTGGGCATCACGCCAGGGGGGAAGCCTGTTAGCAAGCTCTCCTCTGCTGCCTCAGATGAGAGGCCCACATAGTGACCCATGATTTAGGAATATAGAAGCAGAGTAATTGCAAGAAAGATTTGTATTCTGAATAAGCCTGCTAATGACTTTAAGAGCATGAAAAAATGATGGTTTTCAAATGGAAGCTCAAAATGCTTATAATCCCAAGAGACCATAATCAAATTAGAATACCCTCAGAACACTGCTGGGAGTGACAAGGCACAGACATCTGCAATCAATAAGAGGTTATCTGCAGATAGCAGTATCTAAGGTTCTGTCAGGCTTATTCATGCAGATGTGACACCTGGCAATGAAGAAAGTGTGATGATGAGGGAGAAAGATGGACACCTGGCATAGCGGAGTGTTATTTTTCTACCTAGAATTTTGACAAGGAAAAATTTCATCATTTTAATCTGTTTTTCTAGGCTTCCAGGTATTAAAAAATCCCAAACTTGGGAGTCCTACCCAAGGGCAGATCAATGTTGTTGCACATACGCTGTCAACTTGATCTTTCTGGAAAGCTTCAGCCCCTTCTGTCAGCAGCATGTAAATGGTGTGTGCAGGCACAGTAAATCTGGGGCATTCTGGAAATGTCAGACTGTCTGCACAAGTGCAGATCGATTGAATAGCCTGTCACTGGTCACTTCAATGCTCACCAGACAGCTCAGACTTGATGCCCATGTATGCTCCAGAGCAAGAGCACACACAGGTCTGTGCAGAAACATGGAAATGTAGCCCAGCCCTGCAGGGGCAGGAAGGAGTATGTGATAATAAACAAGCAAGAGGCAGGTGGGATCAGAGCTGTACCAGGACAAGAAGGAGGAACAAGAATCTGCTTGGTTCAGTACTGAGGAGGAGGACAGCAAGGGCATCTGAGGAGAGAATCAGCATCACTGAGTTCTGTCTTTGGACAAAAGCATGGACAGTAACCAAGCCAGGATATAGTTGGCTACAGAAAGGGATTTTAAGCCAGTGACATGCTGGTGAAGTACAGTTTATAGAACGTGAAGGGTTTGTGTGGGCAGTGTGGGTGAATCTGCAGTGGAAAGTTTAATTGTAAATAGAGGATGGCTGTAAGAATGTGAAGGATCCATGGGTAATGTATGCAGCTATCCATAACTGACAAAGCACCAGCAGTCCAGGGGAGGTATTAGAATAGCAGAGAAGAAAGCAGGAATGTACAAAATGGGAAAATTAATGTAGGTCAGTACTCATCTATTAGCAGAGATCCTGGAAATGCAAAACATACACTGGGAAGTGTAGCAAGACGAAAAGAACACTGGAAAAAAAGCTGTGGACATAACAGAGAGGAGAAGGAAGAGGAGTCACTGAAGGAATTGGAAAGTTAGCAAGTCAAGAGACAGACCAAGAAAGAACAGCTGTGGGAACTAAAAGAGAGATGCAGGATGAACTTTTTTTCCTACAAATTGGAACAGAACATCTAATGGATGTAGAGGTCAGAGCCAGGACTGAAAAGGGAGCTGTATATCTCAACATATACTTATGGCCGTGGGAGATGGTATGGGACCCTATTTCCAGGCCCTGTGGAACAATCCCAAAGTCTCTTTGACATCTGTGTGGCAATTAAATTAAATAAACTCAGACACTGTATGTTATCCATTTGCCCCTGCACATCGTCCCTTCTCAGTCAGATTCTGATGGCTCCTGGAAAGCTCCTGTTCTCCCATTCCCCATGATAGTGAATATCATGAGATAGTTCTATGTAGTGCTCCTCAAACCTCACAGTGCCTGTGCACATAAGTGTCCATTTCTGCTTTAATCCTAGAGATTGGTGTGTAGGAGGCTGTAATCATCCTGTCTTGCACTAGCAGCTGTGTCCCAGCCCTGTGCAGTCAGGCTGGGCACTTCTCTGTGTCCTGCCCTGCACCCCTCCTACTCTTGCAGTCACAAGAAGGTCTGTAGCTCCTGTGCTGAGAGGGTGCTCTTCTCCTTGTGCTTTCAGTACCTTCTGGTAATTTGGTTCTTGTTTTTTGCCTCATCAAGTGGGATCTGCACTCATCTGTGATTTTGTTTTTATTTTTCCAGCTTAAAAGTCCTTTTCTGGGCTTTCTTCTAGTCTCGGCTTTGATAACAAATCAAAGACATGACTACTTTCAAGTACTGCTTTCCTCCTGTGCCAAAAATAATGGTGTCTCACTGTGTCTCCCAAGGGAGAATAATTTCTATTGGCTTCATATGGGATTTTCCCATAGGCAGTTTTACAGACACTTGCATGATTTGTCACCTTGCCAACTAATTAGAAACAAAAATACAGCTTGCTCATTTTGGAGTACTTTGAACAGTAATAATGCACAGACCTGCAGACAAAAGCCTACATGCTTGTCTCCAGTCTAGGGGATGAGAAACAAAAGCCAGCAAATCTAACCATGGAACCAGAAAAACACGGTCTCTGCTTCATGCGTGTTGCCCGTATGATTGCATTTTCAGCTTGCTACCTCTTAATGAGACGCTAATTAATGCTATGTTAGCCAGCTCAGCTCATTTTTCTTACTAATGGAACACAAATCAAATGCTAAATGTTCTTATTTATGTTGTTTTCTTTCCTCTTGGAAAGCACTGATCTCTCTGTAGGAGCTGAAATGATGTGTCTGGGTTTGCTCCTAACCCTCCACGCAGGAGCATCACCAACAGCTCTAGTTTGGCTGCAGGAGTTCTCTGCTGCTGCAGTGTTTGCTTCTAGCTTGTACAAAAACACTCACTTTCTCCAGTCTCCTGGGCAGGGGATGGCAGCCTGTGCAGATTTTGGAACAAGTTAATGTCAGGTAGGATTATACAGTTTAACATAAAAATTGAGGAAATGTAAACTTCAGAATTCCTGCATTGCTCTTCACCCAAAGGCTTCCAATGTCCTGTAGGTTTTGTGGTATTCTCATGCCATGCGTGTGTGCAAGTCATGGTCTAATTAGTAATATTGCAGGCTACTACCGGACAGAAAACCAAGGTGTTGCACCATGGTACCAGTGAAAACAGGTCCATAACTTTTACTCAGTGTGGGCTCTCATAACAGACCCAGCTCCACCGTACCAGTGCACCACTCGGTACTGCTTTTAGTTTAAAATCCATCTTATCCTCTCCCAGAAGGACAAACACATCAATGGAGTGTTCTGGGGGAATGTCTTAAATGTGTATATGTTTAAATATGCACCTACGAGTGCAGGTTTCTACTGGAGAAATGCACCAGGTGACTACAGTAGAAGGCACAAGGTTTGTGATGGTCCTGAGCTCCTGGGTGACTTCATTGTGCTGTTGGCCAAGCCCCAGGGCAGCTCAGCGGGACCTGGAGCTGGTGCACTAGATCCAAGCCTGGCTCCAGAGGGAAAGGGCTTTCCACAAGAGTGCTGCTGCCAACAGGTCTGCTCCCTCTGCCAGCAAACTGCCCCTTGCACAGCCCACTCCTGAAGTTGCTGGAGATGGAGATGACCTAGCTGGAGGAGCTGTTATGTCAAAGCTGGGTGACCTTCCAGGCCTGCTGCCCTTTCAGCTGAGGCATTTCTCAGGGGTGTGGGACAGAGAAGTGGGCCATGGCCTTAGTGAAGTGTCTGCCGGGCTGCGCGTTGGGGTTTCGGGGGGGAGCAAGTCCTGCAGGCTGCAGCAGGCGGGTAGATCTAAGCACATCTTCAGGCTGTGCAAGCTGAGCCAGTGCAGCTGCCGACCGGGAGATCGGGATTGCCCGTGTTGGGTGTGGGAGCAGGGAGCTGGCAGCAGGGTCTCTGCCCCCTCGCTGCCTGCACATAGCACCCGCTCCCCGGCCCCCTCCCGGGGCCTGCCAGGTGGTGGGGGTTTGTCCCACAGCCGGGGGAATTCCTCCCACTGTTCACTCCCCTTTGCTATTTTGGTAACCAGCTGGATTTGGAGTGACTGTAAACGCAGTAGAAGAGTGGAGAGATCTCGGTGGCACTTGCAGGGAGATAAATCTCAGTAAATGAGAACACAGGAGCACACGGCCCCTCTCAGCTGAGTGCCGGCGCTTCTGCAGCCAGGCAGCATCTGTGGGGCAGGCGCCTGTGGCTGGGGCTGAGCAGCAGACGGGCCTCTGAGCTGAGAGATCAGAGAAAACCAGCTTGTTTACCTGCTTGGGAAGCAGACTGGCTCTTGACAACTATTTCCTGAGTTTTGATCTTGATCTCTGCCAGTTCTGTGATAGTTTGGACACATCTTTGGCTTGGCAGTTTCAGCGCTGAAGTCATCCCAAATAAGCAGCCCAGGGGTTTAGTGCATTCACTGTGAAAGCGCTCCGTGTCCTGGCTGGGACCTTTGCTAGGATAAACCAGGATGAATAAATATTAACTCCTTTTCCCAGCGCCTGTCCCTGAAGTTCAGGGGACAGCATGCTCTGCAGATGCTGCCCACAGCTTAGGGGCATTTATTGCTGCCTTTACTACCCGCAGCCAAACGGTGAATGTGCCTCTCTCCAGCTCCACTTTCCCTCCCCAAGTGAATACGTTGCTCTAAACCACCAGCGGGGTCTTGCATTTCACTTCCCGTCTGCTTTGGGTTGTGTAACCGAGCCCCCAGACTCCCCACCTCTAACGGAGATGTTTTACAACACCACAGACCAAATCCAAACCACAAACATGCCCTACAACAGAGAAAACAAACAGAGCAGATGGGCCCCATCCCGGCTGCGGCCCAGGGTGCTGGAACCAGAATCACTTTTCCCTCTGCTTTACTGAAATACAAAATGAAAAAGAAAATAACCTGGTGAAGTGTTCATGCTGTGCCCCACCTCTCTAACATCCGAGTACTTTGTAACCCAGGCTGAACCTTCTTTTCTGACCTCCTTGCAGATCCTTAGCAGATAGCAGGAGCACATGGATGTCAGCAGCGCTTGGCCTTGCTGAGCCTCAGCACCACAAAAAATGGGTGTTTTTCATTAGCATCTCCCCAGCCTCTCTGCCAGACCCTCAATTTAGACATGATTCTTCCACAATACAGGAAGACAATCTCAAAACAAAGTAGTACAGTCACCTCCCATATCTACTGACCAGGAACACAACCCCTCCCAATGCCCACCAAAATTTCACACCAGGGAAAACAAAGGCCAGTACCAGAACCTTAATAGGGCATAAATAGGCTCTGTCTGTAGCTGTTCACAGTCATATGATGATATGGCTGTAAAATAATCTCTGATGTTGGAAACCTTCAAAAAAATGTGAATGCATGACTTTTAAACCCACAAAACAGCACCAGCCAAGGCATCTAATTGTTCTGAGCCTTATAAATATACTTTACTCTTCCTAACTATGTCCGACAAGGGGTGTAGAGGGAAGGATTTTCCTTTTAACTGTTCCAAACTCTTCTTATAAGGAAACCTTTTCCAAATGAGTCATGCTGCAGAGGCTTTTAAACACAGCACTATTGAGCTGGCTTCCTCCTGTGGCATTTTTCCATGTTTAAACAGCTAAGGAATGCGAGGGTGCTTCAGAGACAAGATACGTGGGCTTCAAAACATTTAAATGCCAGCACTTTGGTACTTCATCTTCAGCTGCAAGGTTTGGCTGATGAATGTCAAACCCGTCATAGCGTGGCAGGAAAGCAAAGGGAGAGGCTGTAATGGAGCAATCAGGCTCCAAAACAGAGGCATTAAGATTGATCTTGCATAATTGCACAGGAAACTTTAATGACCTTTTTAATTCTTAGCACAAAAGTCTAGAATTTTAATTCTTAGTACAAAAGCCTAGAGTTCTTCATTTTGCAGGCAGTTCTTTTCCAAGTTCCAACCCCAGATTAAGGAACTTTTATCTGTTACTCAAAGAAATTAATTAAAAAGGAGTAAACAAAACAACAATCCCAATCAAGCAAATGCACCTTGCTTCCTGAGCACACTCCAAAAACCCGACAAATGGGGCACACTGGCTCAGGATTCTTGCCCATGGAGGGGCTGCCAGGGACAGAATTCCCTTGTTGTGAAACAAGGCATGTGGAGAGGCTGGGAGCTCATACCCAGCTTGTCCTTGGCACTTCTTCCTTGCCCTAGGTGTATACTTTTATACCAAGGCAGGCACCATCTACCTGGCAAGATTTCATGAAAGAACTGTTTAAACATATGAACGAGACAAGTTTAGATTTTCACCTGTTCCTAAGGTTGTGTTTATACAGTTGCTGCATGACTAGAAAAAAACGAATCCAAGGAATAGAGTATACTTTAGGAAAACAAACTTTGGCTTACGTGGGGCTGAGGCATTATTCTCTTACAGATGCTTGCTCACTGAGACAGCCTAATCCAAGTGGTTAGTAAAGCCTAACTTTAAACAGCTGAAATTATTTGGCTTCTTTCATGCTTATAATAAGCATGCCTGAATCCATTCCTGGCCCAGAGACCAAAAAGGCCCAGCTTCTTGTCTCACTGTGTTCATCTCTCCAGAGGTAATTGCTCCTCACTGGTGGGTTTATTGCCTTCTGTATGGGTTACAAACCAAACTTCCCTTTGAAGTAGAGTTTGAAATAGAGCAACATTCAGGGAAAAGTGTGAAGCCTTGTCTTTTCTGAGTTTATCAGAGAGTGAAATGATTAAGAAACAGCGAGTTGACCTTAGTCTCCAGGCTTGCTTTTGTGCTTCTTCTGTCTCCTCCACCAGGACCGAGATAGTGTGATTGCTTACCTCAAAGACAAACTCCAAGAGAAGGCAGCAAAAATGGGCATGGAGAGCAGCTACATGAAGAAATGCACAGACCTCCAGGTCCACCAGACCCAGAAGAAGTGCGAAAATGCAGAGAATGTCCTGGATGAGGAAATTCAGGTAAGCGCTTCCCCACAGCCCCTTCTGGAAGGCATCTCCAGCTAGTAAGGAAAGAGCCCTCCCTCACTCCCCAGATGCCCTTTACTGTTCTCCATCACAGTCACCAACACAACTGAGCTGGATCAGGAAACTCAGCCAGGTTAGATGATTTTCCTGTTCTCTTCCACTGCTTCTCCGTGTGGTCCTGCAAACAGCAACAGCACGGGTGGCATGGCTGCAGGAGACGGTGGCTGGAGACAGGGACTGCTTAAACTAATACCATTGTCAGAGAGAGACCCATAGCTATGTCCAAAGGGTGTAGTTATGTTAGAGAAACAGACCCATAGCTATGTCCAAAGGGTGTAGTTACAATGTTAGAGAAACAGACCCATAGCTATGTTCAAAGGGTGTAGTTACAACGTTAGAGAAACAGACCCATAGTTATGTCCAAAGGGTGTAGTTACAACGTTAGAGAAACAGACCCATAGCTATGTTCAAAGGGTGTAGTTACAAGCCTATTTAGCAACATAAGCACCCCGAGCTCCCAGCATTGCCCACAGCACATTATAGAATCATAGAATCATTTGTGCTGATAGAGCTGTTCATGCAGCCATAAGGTGAACTGGACTAGAAAACTGTTCTGGTTTTGCAAGCATGGGGATTTTTTCTGACTGCTCAAGGTCTGATCTAGTTGTCCTTCTCTCACGGATGGCCCAAGGGCAAGGATTGTCTCAGTTAGTTTGGTCACTGGGGACATGTGGACTACACAGAGAGCTCCTGCACTCTTGCTGACCAGCTCGGCTTCCAGCAGCACGTGTGCACTAACATTGTGTCTCATGTTATCTGACCACACTCATCACAGAAGTTGAGGAGAAAAAATGATGAGGAGATTCGAGTCCACATGGAGATTGAAAATTTCCTCAGGCTATACTATAAGGTAAGTGTGACTGTCTGCTGGAGTTTAAAATAGCAACTGATAAACATTATATCATCAATTAGTGACTAGAGAAACCCAGTTATTGCTCCGTCAAAGTTACCAGGTTCACGATTGCTTCTGTTTGAGTGACTACTTATCCTCAAGCATTAATAGTTCGTTACATTGGGATAAATTTCCTTAAAATTAGAGTTCATATAAAGATTAGCATTGTTTATTCAGGTGTTAGGGGTTTTTCCTCCTTCAGATAGCTGTATTGAGCTAACTGGGGTTTTGTTTGGACCTCCCCTGGCCGTAGCTGGGGCTCCCAGGGACTCAGCGAGCACTGCCACCACAAAGTGCAGCAACAGTTCCACAGACAGGGCACTAAGAAGGAGATGACACAAACCACCAGCCCAGTTTTGCCTTTTCTTAATCTGAGGAAGAATCAGGGGCTGGGTAATTGCTAACTCACAATTCTTGCACCCATTTTCAGCAGCAAACAAGCATGAATGTCCTTGTGCTGTTGATCCAAGGTTCAGAGCTTTCCAGTCATCAACAGCAGTGCCCATTACAGGGAATAACACTGGAAAGCATCTCATAAATGGTGTGACTTGGAGAACACCTGCACTGCTGCAGGGTACTGAACATCACTGCCAGGACAAAATTTAATACAAGATAATAAACTTTAAAAAATGTAATTTAAGTGCAAAAAAGTGCTCTATCTTGTGAGCAACTAAATAGCATCCTCTGCATCGCAGAACGTTACTCTGAGCCACACTTCACAGTGAGGGGACTTTCCCAGTACAAGCTGCAGCCTGTTTGACCTCCAGCAGAAGGCAAAGTACAAGCCTCAGACAGCAGCTGGTGGCTTTACAGGGGCTCACAGAGAAGAGGATGACCATGCCCTCCATCTCCCTTGTGTGTCCAGCTGTGATGCCGTAATGAGATTGATGCTTTTCCTCAGATTATTTTTCCATGCAAGCACTCATGGTTGTTGCTATGGAGAAGTTATTCATGAATGGGAGGAAGTCATCTGGGTGAGTGTTTCAGCAGCACCTGCCCTCCTATTCATGACTGAGACAAAGCCAAGTGTACAACCTGAAGCAGTGTGAAGTGCTGTCCCCTGGGACCTTATTCCTGGTGCACTGAGTTTAATCCAGAAAGTGGGCAGAGAGTCAGACAGAAGATAAAGCTTTCTCACTGACAAATTCTTGTTTCTTAACCCCCTTCTCTCTGCAAACACACAAAGAATGGCTCCTGGTTGTCACTTCACCAGGATTGACTGTACACAAAACTAACCCCCATCTTGCTTCTCCATTCTTCTTGTACCTCTGAAAGCCCAGCCTAGTCTCTCCTCATTGCCAGTCCAGTGCTGCACCTTCCATGGTGAACCCCCAGCGAGGAACCTGCAGGCCACCAGTAATTTCTCACTAGTCCCAGGGGTTTGACCCTTTTTGGATGAGAAGGAAATACCCAAAATTTATGGGATTCTTACAGCATCCTGATAGCAGGCCCCATTAGGAGCAAACCTTTCCTCTGCACACTTATTGCTATGCTGAGCACCCTCTATCCTTGTGTAGAAGGTGGAGGAGAAGCTGGAGTACTGGGTGGACAAATATGAAAACGACACAGACGCCAAAGACAAAGAACTTGACGACCTAAAAGTGTCAAAGGCAAACAACTTGGAAATGCTGCAGAGACTTGCTGAGGAGGTGAGACACCAGTAGCACCTCAGTGCTCAGCCATGCAAAACTTCAGCCTGGCTGTTTCCTACCTCGAGTGTTGGGTGTGATTATCAGCATGGTCCTCAGAAGGCAGGGACCCAGTAGTTATCTTCTGTTTGCCACCTGTGACATTGAGGGGTGATGGTGTTTCCCCTACAGCTATTTTCAGAGACCAGCAAGTAATCAGAGAGCTACTGACAGCCTTCATGAGGGGCAAAGACACGGTCCCATCCCATCAGTGTGCCTCACCTTAGTTTGCTGCCTTAGTTTGGACAAATCTGCTCCTTCTACCAACAGGGGGTAGGACAGGCCGAGATCAGAAAAGGCAGCTCAGCCCCTGCAGACACACACTCACAGTTGCACAGTGCTCTGGTATAAGGGAAATGATTCCAGTTAAA